>JACDJE010000030.1:1077351-1101216 GCA_016647715.1 Pavo muticus | reverse complement strand
AAAAAAAAAAAAAAAAAAAAAAAAAAAAAAAAAAAAAAAAAAAAAAAAAAAAGTTTAACATTAGTGGTTCGAAAATATAAGAAAATATGCTAAAAATGTAAAGGATTCTCAGGTATGAGATACAGAACAGCCTGTCCCCAAAAAAGCTTAACTCCAAGACTGAATACTCTTTAATTGTTTATAATGACAGAGCTGGGAAATGTTATTAAAACTCTAATGCTTCCGGAGTTGTCTCATAATCCCACCTGGGAAATTGTAACATAGATTGACTTGATAGTCTTTTGTTTATCTTATTGGAAATTTATCATCCTGATTTCTTATCTTGATATAGCACGCTGCTGCTGGGAAAGCATGAGGAAAAAAAAAACTCTGAGAAATATTTCTTCCAATTTTTCCTTCAAATTTAGAGCAAAATGTTACAATGTCTAAAGAGATGAGTATGAAACACACGGCTCAATTCTGTTTACTCTTCTAATGAACCAAACTTTCAACTATTATTTCCCTGAAGACAGAGATATGAGTGATGTCAGTCATTCTCAGACTGGATGTAAAGCTTCAAATATCTACTTGGCTTCTTCTGACAGTGATGCTCACCTGATAAATGGACCTCACTGCAATATACAAAAAATCCTGCAGAAACTCACTACCGCAAACGTTATGTGTGTGCTGTCATATGATATAAAAAAGGAATTAAGAGAACTTTGCACTGATAATATGAGTATAGAAGCACCAAACTTCAGCAATCATTAGTTAAGAAAAAATCCAGAGTTTAAGTTTGAGCTTGGATTGGAAGCTGGATGACAGAAGCAGTTATGACAGCGGAAAGGGAAGCTGTCAAAGGAACACCAATGCGTAATGAAAGAAGGCATTTCAGAAAATAGAATATGGCTCCATTTCTGCTTGTCAGGATTCATCGAGGCCAAATGGCTGTGAATTCACTGCTCAAAATGGACAGTGTACATGGATGTCTAGTAGCATACAGCCATTCTTTAGAACCACAAATCCACCTCAGAAAGCAATGCACGCCCAAACACTTCCAGAGTGCAGTGCCTGCTTGCATAACCCAGCTCTCTCATGGTAATGTGATTGTCAAGCATTTACCCATACTGGTGTATGGGCCCATTTATCGTGTCAAATGTTGTTTACCATGAAAACCTGATTTTTTCCATTTTTTACAGCTGAGAAAGGAGTAAGTGCTTCCTTTCTTTGGCTTGCAAAATTGATGAGTCCATTGGAGTAAATTAATTACTGGGAAAATAGGAAAACATGAGAAGAAATATATGGAACACTTCTTAAATCTAAACAGCTATAGATTGCTATATATGTCAGGAAAACACCATTTCATTTAAATATAATGTAAATGCAATTTAGTTTTACATTATGTCTTTCAAGAAGGAATCAAGAAAATGTATGTATTTAGTTTTTACTTCTACCATCGTTCGTAACACCTGTCTCTAGTGGAATGAGAGCTGGAGATTCTTGGAAACAACATGTCTACAAACAAATGTATAAAGCACTTGCTTCTGGAAGGAAACCTGAGGCTAATTGGTCCAATGTACTGAATAACATTTTATAGACACAACACAAGCTGCATGTCCTACATGCACTGTTACAAGGTACTTTCTTTCCTAGATCTAATATACAGACCTGAAAATGCTCTTGCCTTACCTAAAATTGTGTACAGTCTGAGTCCTGCAACAAAACCTACTGATACAGAAAGACCAAAACTCCTGCTGATTTTGATGTAGATCAAACTCTTAAGATTTACTTTGTGCTTTGTGTCAATCATGAGCTAGCAGTGAGGAAGTCTGCGAGGAGTCTCTCCCCCTCTGCATGAGGTCTGACCTGCACTTAGACACTCGTGTAATGTTCCAACGTCGGCTCTAACCCTGTTAGTTCAGTGCTACCACAGAGCCTCAGAAAGGTCTCCATTCTGGGGCATCCAAAGATTTTTCCTTTCTAACAAGAGGTAGGTAAAATGGTAGACTTGCAAACTGCAAAGACTGAGTGAAGATGTGGCTAGTTTTCATCAGTGATAAACAAACATAAGCAAACAACTGGGATTTTTTATTTTTACTTTTTTTTAGGGGAAAAAATACTTGAATGTGATTTGTTTTGGATTTGGAATCATTTTGAAGAATAAAAAGAGGGGCCCAAGAAACAGTGTTAGAAATTAATAATAAGCCACAGATGATTGAAAGTTAAGAAAAGAACCTGTTGGAAGTCAACACATATCTTCTAACAAGATTACAGCTGGTCAGAAAAATCACTGAAGCTCTCCATGGGCTGGTCCTAGAAACAGCGACACACTCCAACATGAAGAGTGATACAGTGATCTGTGACTTCCAGCTCTTCGCAGGATTTGGCACTCTACAATCCAAGGCTCAGTTCTGATACAGCCTGGCCCTGACACCTTGGCTTAGGTTGCTGAGGAAACTGTGAAACTGTGAGAAAGAGCACTGAGAAGGTATCAAGAACAGAGCCAGGCTACATAAGGAACGTAAAATTGCATACACAGAGTCAGAGGTTATTAGCAGCTTGACGAGGAAAGTTCAAAAGGGAAAACATCAACAATAAAATATTAAGGAAAAAAATCAGGGAGCCAGAAAACAGCGACTCATCACCATTGAGGATGCACTTGAGGGGGCAGTGGAGTCCAACCCTTTCCATGTGACTAATGACTGCTGGGCAGCAATGGCTCTGCAGTGTTAGCTACCAAGTAACTCTTCTGTACATAGGTTGTTCTGAAAGAAATGCTTCCTCTTTATTTGCATGGAAACTACAACAGATACAAAGAGCAGAACAGCACTGTTTGATAAGGTTGCAGCTACACAACACTATTTTTCAACAGTCGTCCCTGTCTATGCATTTTCACCAGCAGTGAACAAGAGCCTGCATGTCACACTCATAAAATTCTGCCCCAGCGGAGGTGACCCACTGTCACTGTCACCACTGCTGAAACCCACTGCCTCACTGTGCTCACATCCACTATCTCCACAAACGTTCAGCATAGATGAATGCCAATGGGTGCCATTTTTGAATTGGAGGAATTCAATGACACACCCTTGCACTTCCATGCCAGATGCCATTTTGTCAGACTGCCCCTCTGCTACCATCTGTCACACGGCAACAACATGTAATTGAATACCGGTGGGAGGTTTCATCCTCTACTGCCAGACCACCATCTACCTCTGACGTCATGGGCCAGCATAATAACACAGAAGGCATTACTTTCAGAGTAACCCTCATACATTGCATATATCGTATTTGCAGAGACTCTTTTCATGTAGAAGAAAGGCGCCTGAATAAAGAGCCCTGGAAAATTACAACTGACACAAAGAAAATGAGCAATAAAAGAAAACACAGGTTAAGAAATAGGCACAACTGAAAACAAAGTAAATAAAATATGACCCTGAACAAGAGATGGATGTGTGCCTACAGCCTACTTAGTGAAAGCTACCAAGATTATTGTGGCTCTCTGCAGTGCAAGTTCTCTGTAATACATGATATTTATTTAAAACTGAGTATGCTCTATCAGGAGGTGGATTTTTGATGAGCACCAATAATATCAAATAAAATCAGCATTGCATGAATTGTTAATCTGACTTTAGCTATGTCTGATCTGCAGTTGCAGTCTGACATAATTGAAGCTCATACTTTCTTAAGTAACTACCCTTAGTGCCAGTGTAACCACAGCAAAGAAGAGCTTTTTTGCTAGCAAAAGTGGACTAATTCTGCTTATTTCTGTATGCTGAGTGCCATGGTATTGTGCTTAAACGAAGCCTGTGTTGTTATGCCAACAGTGCAAATGAATCATTTTACTTGAAAGTGAGGACAAAGAACACCAAAGGGAGTCACCTGAAATAAACCACAGAATGTAGCTGAGAATGCTGCTGTCTAACAGAAGAAGGTCTACAGGAAAGGTTCTTGAGACACAGCTGGAGAACTGCAGAAAATGACCGAGTGCCATGGTGGCAAAGACCAGACACCACATCCTGTCCAAACTTATGGCAGAGGAAGGAGTCATGCCCCGTAGGCTTTCAGCAGCTTTCCTGTGAAGGGTCAGTATTAAGCCAGGGTAAATCTTGGATTGTACTCTTATTCGAAAGGCTTCATGGGAACATAGTATCAAGAAGAATATAATAATGATCAACAAATCAGTACAAAAATAAACCAAGCAAAGGCGAAGAACAGATGAAACTCAGAGAAAAGATAGGATCACTGCTAGAGCCAAGTTATTTGAATCTGACCTACGCAGCATGATATCCTTTAAAACAATACAGATAAAAAGTTTTTCTTCATTTTTAACAACTGCCCATTTCCCCTTCACCATTAAGCTAATTGCATTCAATCGGTACAGTTTTTAGCCACAGTTTTCACTTCCATCTTGGACCTGGGTCTGGCTTAATTTCTCCTAGGGCTCTTTCCTTTTTCTCACTGACTAGTCAGCCAGCCCTCTCTATCACTGCTCTGTCAAATTCCCATGTTTTCATTTAGTACTTTCTCACATCTTGTAGGTTACAACCTTCTGACCTCCTTAGCTGGTTGGACAGAATGATGAAATATTCTGGAAGCAGTAAATGTACTATTTTGTTGATAATAAGTATCTGGTACTTTTTACTAAGAGGGAAATGAATTAATAATAGCACTGTATTTTTCTGTAAAACAAACCTGAGAAAAGAGTTTAATTTTCTTTGGCAGGCAGTCAGGAAGAAATATATTCATTTAAATTTGGGTTCTCAGAAAATAAGGAGAAGTTTTTGAGAGGGACTGTATTTTGTGTTTTTCTCTCTCCCACGGTTCTTTCTTACGCTGCACTCATCGTTTCAACTCATTCTAAGCTGTCACTTAGCATTTTTCCTCTCTGGGATGGCAGCAGGGCATGCTGCTTACACTGGCTAGACAGATGCCTACCCCAGAGAGTGAGCATATCAGCTTCTGGACTGCACAGCCTGTACCAACATGGTATGTGTCCTTGACATCAGATCTTTGGCATTAATGTATGTAGGTGACAAGCTTGTTAGCAAGTCAGATGGTGCAGAAGTTATGCAATTCAAGTAACTGCCAAAGAGCTAATTTTACCCCAGGAAAATAAACAATTTCATTCCAGCTACTGTATAGATAGACTTCAGATAATTAAAATGAAATAAATTTATTGCAGTGATATTTAAATGGTTTAAATGTGCCTATAAGCTCAGGAATACTGAAAATTACTTACAGTTTAGTCCAATTATAATATACATATCTATTAAACAAGAGCCCAGTTACTTCCAGTAAAGCACCAGCAAAAATTAAAGTTTTACTGTGGGAGGAGGTAAAATGTATTTGTAATGCTTGATGGACCTATAGCAGCTTTGGAGGAACATTTTGCAGAGCTGAAACTTTGAAAACATGCAGTTAACTTCCTTCACCAGTGCACAAGTCACCAAGAATGAGGTCTCCTTCCTTCCACATTCTTGCTCTGGTTCAAACTGAAAAAGCAGATGCATTAATTCCATCCTAAATTGTTTACTACTAAGTCCATTATATTATGAAATCATGGGTCCTCGTTCTATACTTTCACTCCTGCTAGGTTCATCCAATGCTAGCTTAGCAATATCTTAGCCAATTCTTAAAATTCACAAAAGAAAGGAAGAGGACAACTGGTTGATCCCAAGCTATGTGATGTGGTTGACATGCTGGAGGGAAGGGATGTCATCTAGAGGGACCTGGACAGGCTTCAGAAGTGGGCCTGCACAAACAGTATAAAGTTCAACGAGGCCAAGTACAAGGTATCAGGGCCAGGTATCAGGGCAATCTCAAGCACAAATACATACTGAATGAAGATTGGATTCAGAGCAGCCCTGAGAAGAACAACTTGTAGGTGTTGATAGATGAGTCAGCAGTGTGCTCTTGCAGCCCAGAAAACCAACTATGTCATGGGCCGCATCAAAAGAAGTGTAGGTAGCATGTCAAGTGAAGTGATCCCTCTACTGTGCTCTCATGAGACCCCACCTGGAGTGTTCAACTCTGGGGCACTCAGCACAAGAAGAACATGAACCTGTTGGAGTGGGTCCAGAGGAGGCCATGAGGATGATCAGAGAGGTGGAGCACCTCTCCTATGGAGACAGGCTGAGAGACCTGGAGTTCTTCAGCCTAGACAAGAGAAGGCTCTGGAGATGCCATATAGC
This sequence comes from Pavo muticus, assembly GCA_016647715.1. Taxonomy (NCBI): domain Eukaryota; kingdom Metazoa; phylum Chordata; class Aves; order Galliformes; family Phasianidae; genus Pavo; species Pavo muticus. The sequence continues at coordinate 1,095,046 of JACDJE010000030.1, read as the reverse complement.
TGCCTTCCAGTATCTAAAAGAAGGCCTACAAGAAAGACGGTGAGTAACACTTTATCAGGGAGTGTGGTGATAGGACAAGGGATAATGATTTTAAACTAAAAAAAAGATAGGTTTAGGTTAGACATTAGGAAGAAATGCTTCACTAAGAAGGTGGTGAGGCAGTGGCACAGACTGCCCAGAGAAGCTGTGGATGCCCCATCCCTGAAGGTGTTCAAGCCTGGGCTGGATGGGGTCCTCAGCATCCTGATCTGGTGGGAGGTGTCATTGCCCAAGGCAGGGGGTTGGAACTACATGATCTTTAAGATCCCCTTCAATCCTAACCATTCTATGATTCTATGGTATCATCCAAAGCTCTTCTAAGGGGTTGCTTTGACAAAGTACAAGTGATTATGAGAGATATAAAAGAATTTAAAGAATTCAAACCTACAGTTAGAATAAGTTTAGATCAGTAGTAATTCCAACATATTCAGTAGCTTTACTGTTGATTAATACAGTTTGAATACAGAGATTTAAAGTGACCTACCATCAATTTGTTTAAGATACCACACTTACCTAGTGCCCTGAAGGTGTTCAATCCGTCAAACTAATAACTATACCCACTTACAAAGTAGATACCTGCAGTTGTATTGGACTTGTAAATTTTATAGTCCATAGAGGAGAAGCAGATTCTTCTGGATTGTTGACACTGCATACTTTTTTCTTTTTCTTTTTTTTTTNTTTTTTTTTCTTCTGCAGATACCATCACAAAAGTAGATACTGTTTTATATCTAATTTGTTTAATTTCATTTTCATGATATTTTCCTTGAGATTTTACCAAGAAAATTTTCCTTCTATTTTAAGATAAAAACACTTCCAGCTTTACTTTGTAAATATATTTCATCTTTCTTAATAAAAAGTCCTTACCAAATTGTAAATGGTTATTTTCACTGAAATCTCTATATAAAATTACAATTAAATCAATAATGACAAAAATAAAATGAAACTCTTCCAACAAATATCTTAGCAGAATCGCCAAAGAGAAAGAAGAGGAACAGGAAGCAGTTCAGCAACAAATGTAGCTGAAGAAGACATCCTACACATGTTTTGAAATCAATGTAAATTATTTTTACATATTCTAGCAGTAAAAAAGTATTACAAAAAAATACATATTCTTATTTTATATTTCAAATTAAATAGCATAACCCTAGCTTCTAGAAACTCTTCCAAGAGGAATGCATCACTTTAAATATAGTTTGGGACTGAGCTCCCTGCATAATGACTATATTTGTGCTGGTTTTCACACTCTAATAATTATCAAGCAACTTGCCAATGTTAAGCTTAATTCTTGCCAAAAATCCTGTTCTTGTAGTAATCAATCAACACTTACTCGACAGTAGTTTAAGTTCCACAGAAACATTCAAAATATGCCACAAAGTGTAGAATTACTTGCGAGGAAAATGGTGCAGACACTGTTTTCATAGATAACTGCATGATTCTTTTCTTTTTATGGTCACAGTAAAGATTATAATAGTGAAAACAGTGTTTCAAGTCTTCCATTTAGCAAAAAAGATACAAAGTGTAATAGGTAGCAATCAGGTAATTAAGCTGTTGAAATTAATTTCCTCACAGTAAGAAGGGAAAAACAGCAAATGTTTTCCAGGCAACCAAAGAGCTGTTGCCAGCTGAATGGATGACCTCTTTTGGGCTACAGAGATCCCGACCTAGTAAAGGTAAAAGAGTAAAAGATCAGGCCTAGAGAGATAATGCTGAGGAAGAAGCCANTTTTTTACGTTTCACTTGGAGGACAAGGAAAACACACTGTAACAGAAGCAGAGATTCACTGAATGCTGAAGACTGGAAGGGACCTCAGGAGGTCCAGCCCCTCCTGCACAAGCGGGGACGCTCAGAGCAGGTTGCCCAGGACCATGTTCAGACAGCTTTTGAAGATCTCCAAGGAGGGAGACTGCACAATGTATCTTGGTAAACTGTACCGGTGCTCCATCACCTGCATGACACAGAAGTGCTTCCTGGTGTTCAGATGGAACCTCCTGTATTCCACTTTGTTCCCATTGTCTCGTCTTGGCACTGGCAACCACAAAAAAAAAAAAAAAAGCCTGACTCCTTCCTCTTTGTATCTTCCCTTCAGGAATTCGTATGCATGGAGGAGATTCCCCTGAGCCTCCTCTTCTTTAAGCTCAACAGTCCTCTTGACCTGCTGGTGATACTTTGCCTAATGCAGCACAGAATACCGTTAGCCTTCTTAATAGCAAATGCACATTCCTGACTTGTGTTCAGCATGGTGTTCACCAGGACTCCTAGGTTCTTTTAACCTGTCCAGGCTAACTGCCAGCTATGGAATGTGTGAACAGAGCATCTTCAGACTTCAGAGAAAAGTATTTTTCAGATTTCAAAGTGCAAAGATTTAGCACAGTTCTCATGTTATCCCAGTTGGTTCTCCCCTCCCAAGGCTCAGGTAGCTTGTCAGCTTTCAGACAGCATGAGATCCATTTAAAGACTGTGACACTGCAATGTCAGAAAAATCACAGAATCTACTTGAATCCAAAATTTTTAATTACATTTGGCATTCCCATGCATATTGCTGTCACTTTGCTACCACTGATGGCAATAGGCTGGGGAGTGCCCAGCATAATTAAAAACTTTCTTTTCTAATATATTCCATGACTTTTATGTATCTTTGAACCTTAGGACTGCTGTACTGAGTAAAGTGGAATGGAAGCTAAAGGAGTCTGACACCTCAAGAACCAATTACAAATTAAGATCCAGCTCAGGTACTGCCAAAAAATGAGTGCCAAAACAAAGCATCAGAAATCAGCTTACTTGATATTCCCACCCCTCTATGGAGCCTGAGTCTCTTCTAGGAGTGGCTTCTTAATTTATCACATCTACTTCTGAAATGAAGGATTGGAGGAGAGGTAACAGCATTGGTGCTGCTGTCAACATTTCCCAGAATTTCACACAGAAAGTGAAACATGCATTTTAGGCTCTCTTTTAGGCTGAGACATTTCAAACTTCCGAGGAAGGCAGGAGCAATAACAGATGATGAGCTCATTTGGATAAAATTTCCATTCATCTCTCCTGTCAAAGCGGCGCCAGTACAAAACCAAGGCAACAAGTGGCATGTGATCAAAAGTTGAGTAAGGAAGGGAGATGCTAGCACTGGCACTTGCTATTAGGGCACTCATTTGGGACAGGGTAGGAATGAGTGTTCCTGAATCCCACTTCCAGAGGTTGTGCAGCTCACCGATGAAAAACTGACATGATCCAGTACGTAGAGGCTCAAAAATGTCATCTTCCCTTTTGAATGACTTTATTCAGGAGAGAGCATATCATCAGTGAAGGCTCCTAAGGTTCTCCTAGATTAGCTTCAGTAAAACCTCTTCCAAACATATACTGAAGCTTTCAATACCCCCACCACCTTAAAAATAGCATCTTGTCAATCTAGAAAACAGAATTACTCTCTGAGCAAAGCTTCAAATCCTGAGAAAGCATACTGCAATTTGGTGGCAGACACTGACTTTTTTGGAAGTAGAATTTCTTCCTGCAACACAGGACACCTAAAGGAGAATTCACTTCTGGTTGCCAAAAGTGAGCGGTAACACTAGCACTACGTCTGATCCCTTACTGAAGTAATTTATCAGAGAGATGGTCAAACATTGCAAGGTCAAATGGCCTTATGATATCACTCGCAAATTCTTCTTACAATGAATCAAGGAAAATGACAAATTAGAATGACAGTGCAACACGTGGCTGCTGTCCTGTAATGTGACCTTCATGTAGCAAAATTTGAGATTGGCTTTCATTTCAATATCCAGTCCAGACCAAAGGGAAAGCTGCACGCTTTTTCTGTAGCATTTCTATGACAATGATTCAAAGAACAGCTGATATCACACAATCATCCCGTGAGGAAACCTTATTGCTTAGTATGAAGAATGGCATTAATTCAGCAGCCTGGGACTGATATCTTGATGTAGAAGAAACACTGACAATACGTGGTACTGCATCAGCAAGGTCTTTCAGACATCTTCTATCCAAATTCAGAACACCAGCATGTTGCAAAGTAATTTCATTTGTTTGTTGGTTAGACTGAGAGCTACACATGCTTTCCTCGAAGGCCTTTCCACGTGTTTGCAGTCCACATTTTCTACAGAACTTCTAGTGCAATTTTGTGAGTTTATTGAGCAGGTTCACGAGATGAGGCTGCCCAGAGAGGCTGTGGATGCCCCATCCCTGGAGGTGTTCAAGGTCAGGTTGGATGGGGCCCTGTTCAGCCTGGATTAGTATTAAATGTGGAGGTTGGTGGCCCTGCCTGAGGCAGGGGGGGGTTGGAGCTTTACTATCCTTGGGGTCCCTTCCAATTCAAGCCATTCTATGATTCTATGATTCTATGAGCTTGCTTTTTATATTTCAAAACTTCATAAATTTTCTTGGGCTTTGCTTTTAACAGCACGTGTTCCAAGATGTGAAGAGTGTTTGCAAAACTCTGACTTACAGCTTTTGTGTCTGCCACGGCTAATTCCATTTAGCTAACAAAGGATTTAGCTTTCTGTATCACTTCATACGATGCAAGTAGTAACTGTTCTTTCATAAGAAATATAATTATATCCAGTAACATAAATGCAATATTTTCATCGCTGCTTTTACTCTGACAAATAACAATCAGATACCTTACAGAAAGTGCTTTTTTTTCCTTCATAGAAATTAGTTCAGTAGTTAGTTTGAAACATCAGTTGTTTTTAGTTATAATATTCAGTTTAAGGACTAAAAAACTTCTTCAATTGCATGAGGCCTGTAACATATTCATCTTTGAAAAGAAAGAATGTAAAATACATGCTGGTCTCTTTTACCATAAAGGTGCATGGACAACACACCTCATGCACTGCAGAGCTTTTTGACATTCATATTTCAATTTTGTTTTCAAAGACTTTTATCCAAAGGCAAAAAAAAAAAAAAAAAATTGAAGGCTTACTTAGGCTTTGCATAGGAAACACAGGCAGATTCAGGGATGGGAGAGCCATCCTTGTTGATAAGTCTCTGTACAACAAGAAGCAAAAAGCAAACTAACTTTATTAGTCAGACTATTAAACAAAGCAAAGTGAATGCCTGAGCAGTGGCAGGTTCAAAGGCACTGCATCTCCACAGTGGCCATTGCTTCTTCCTCTCTTTCTCAGCTTTGCTGGTCCCTCTTCCATCATCTAACACATGAACTTTTTCATCACGTACAGCAACACCTGTCATATCTTTTTCAGTGTAGTCTTTCTCATCTCTAAAATTGCTCCACGCATCCAAATCACAGACTAGATTTACCTGTGGGATGTGCAAACCACTCTGTGGAGCCAGTGCTATACACTAGGCAGGATATGGCCCTTATCTTCTTGTCTGTTAAGCCTTACACACCACAGTTGCATCAAGATTCAAACACTTCAAAGCTTTCTTCTTCAAACTTTTGTAATGCACATGAAGCATCTTCAGCAGCGGACTGGTTGTAGAGGTGGGTAGTTACTTTTTCCCACCTTTTTTATACAGGGAAATCATTTACACCAGAGGCTTCAGGTCTGATTCAGTTTCCTGAGTGTAGGACCTAACTGCCATTAAAGGTATGTTTTGGTGTGACACTTCACTTCCCATTGTCATTCCAGAAGACCACAATGGCTGCCCAAGGTGCAACATCTCCACAGACGGCCTAGAAATGAAACAGTATCTTGAATGGCCATAAATAGCCATGTTTAAGCAGCTGAATGCAGCCTTTCACTTAAGAGCGCTCATTTTGAGACTGACTTCTAAATTTAGATGTCCACATGCGTATGTGCCTGCCAAAGGTTGAATCATCGCCAGCAGAGAGTTGCCTACTAGTCAGTGCAACCCACAGTTCAGTTCACTTAACCTGTCTTTGGGGACAGCTTAATAGCTTAAAAATGAGTATCTAGTGCCATAAGAAATACCCTAAGCTGCCCAAGATATCTGCGTGGGAATGCCAGTATGCCACAGGATCTAACAGGGATATATACTCATCTTGGGAGGGAGGAGCTGGAAGCCATACATAGTCAATTAAAAGATTTCTGAAGTGAAAATGTTGTGTGAATGTCACAGTTTGTAAACCAAATTCATTCCCAATTAATTCCTTTTTTGTTTGTTTGTTTGTTTGTTTCTCTATATTCTCTTCATAACTCTTCCTTCACTTGCATGGTAAAACTGCCAGAGATCAAACGAAGTTTCATTCCTTTGTGTAAAAGGAAAAAAAAAATGTCCTGTCTGTAATTCTCTCCTCCCTCTTTCTCTCCTCCTACCCTCAGTTCTGCCTTATTTAACAGAGCAGAGGGATGATTTCTCCAAAATATCCTCAGTTCCTGTGGCAATGAAAGCACAGACTTACAGCACTCTCTCCACCTGCTAGTCTACTCTGTCTTGCCCTTTGCCGTGTCCTCGTGCTAACTTGGTCTGATTGCTTCATTCTGATATGACAGTGACTGAATACTGAAATCACCTGGGAGTTCTTTGCTCATGTCCCACTTGGAAATACTGAAAAAAAATCAGCTCTAAGACCACCACGTGGGGAGCATTTTTTTTGTTTCAACTTAAACTTCTCATAGACCTGTAAATAAGCTGAGGCAAAGCTAAAATACTGTAAAAAGTACAAGGAATGTTTTCTTTTTAAAAACATTCAGGTGCATACTGACATGTTTTGTAAGAGTCTCTGTATTAAAGAACTCTGACAGAAAGTGTGCAGTGGGAAGACATGCTTCTTTTAAACCAAGTTTGGGAGTGTGATCACACAGGTAGGACCAGCTATAAGTAACACCATGCCTGTTATACAGACAAACTCTTTCATTTTCCTATTTAAGGGTCAGAGCCTTACAACATTAATGAGATAAGGAGGTATCGTTATCTCCTCTTCACAAACAGTGAGGTTATTACCAAATGGGATTAAGAGCAGGACTGTGCTTTCTTTATGGAGCAGTATGTGCTTAGCATTCCTGAAAGGCAACGGCTACTGACAAGATCCGTGGAATCACAGAATCACAGAATCATAGAATGGCTTGGGTTGGAAGGGACCCAAAGGATCATCAAGCTCCAACCCCCCTGCCACACACAGGGCCGTCAACCTCCATATCTAATACTAGACCAGGCTGCCCAGGGCCCCATCCAACCTGGTCTTGAACACCTTCAGGGACGGGGCATCCACAACCTCTCTGGGCAGCCTGTTCCAGCACGTCACCACTCCCTTGGTAAAGAACTTCCCCCTGATATCCAACCTAACTCTTCCCTCCCTCAACTTAAAACCACTTCCCCTTGTCCTGCCATTATCTACCCTTGTAAAGAGTTGACTCCCCTCCTGTTTATAGGCTCCCTTTAGATACTGGAAGGCTGCAATGAGGTCACCCTGCAGCCTTCTCTTCTCCAGGCTGAACAAGCCCAGCTCCCTCCGCCTGTCTTCGTAGGGGAGGTGCTCCAGCCCTCTAATCATCTTTGTGGCCCTCCTCTGGACCCTCTCCAACAGCTCCATGTCTTTCTTGTACTGGGGACCCCAATGCTCGTCCCTTGTGGAGAGTAACTGTCCAAATTTTTAGGAACCAAAACATAACCCACAAAGTCTGTGCCTAAGCTCTTGGTGGTCTAGCAACTCTGGATATCCTGAATTTTTGCCTGACAGTTATGAGCAAAACCATTTACTTCACTTCTACGCAGCACTGCTGTTCTTTGGACTGTTTAAGAATCCACACTCTGATGGAGCTGCTGTTACATTCTAATCCTCAAGTGTATTTAATGACTCAGACTGCTTAGCATATTGTACTGGGTGTCAGTGCTGTGGTGTCGGCTGTGGGGGCTGAGGGGTGGCCTCTGTGAGCGGAGCCCCACAGTGCCCCATGTCAGAGCAGAGCAGCTTCAGCTGCTCCAACAGGGCCCTGCCACAGCCACAACTGAGCCATGAGCGGTGCTGGGTATGCTCTGGGAGAGCAGCATTCAGAGAGGGATCAACATTTAACTCTACTCTGCCACTGCTAATTATGGCATTTTAAAGAGGTTAATGTCTTTGAGAATCCATTTAAGTTAAAATTTAGGGAAATTAGCCAGTGACTTCAAAATATATTTGTGGTGGGGAAAATGATTACTGACAGAATGATCACAAAAAAGGAAGGCAGATCAGCAGTCTGTTGAGCTACGTGTCTTTTAATCTGTAATGCAGAGGAAAAAATCTGAGAAGGCTTCAGAGACTACAGGTGCCATCACACAGCATTTCATCGTGATCTAACCAGCATGAAACTGTAAGTTTGTATATTTGTACCTGTGACTCCTGCCATCTGCCCCTGAGATCAGGCATTGCATATCACATTATGAAGCATTACAGGCAGTGACCTTCAGTCTTCAGGGGCCATACTTTGGTTATTAAAGATGAAAGAGGAAGCAGTCTTCTCCATTTGATTCCTGGCATAAGATCTGCACTCTATGCAAGGGATTAATATTATTTTTTAAATCATTTTCTATAGCTGTTACATATACATTATGTTGGCTTAGCAGAATCATTTTCTTAAAAAAGACCTGAATCATGCATCCAAACTATGTTGAAAGGGCAAGTTTAAAAGTTACTTTAAACTGAATGCAACAATCTTTTATGCAAGGGTAAGTAAATAATAACTTTACCACTGAGGCTTTCTTGGAAATCTATTAAAATATGTAACTGTCATTCTATTGCTTCCTCCTCCACATCTGAGCCAAGAAGCCATCAGTGCCCTTAGCCAACTCATCATGCCTTCTCTAAGGAAGGATGTTTCTTGCTTCTGAAATGGGAAAGCAAGATTACAAATATCAACACTTCATTTTTATTGACACTCCTTTTCTGTTAAATGTTTTCTTCAAATATTAGTGGAATAAAAGTTCTTCCACTGCTGAGGCCAGGAGGGAATCAGACACCTGAGATCCTTACTCTGCTAGAGGTCCCACAGGCTGGTCCTCAAATTTCTTTGGAAATATCTGTACATCAAAACTCCCTGCTGTGAAGAGACAGCCAAGTTAGCTCACATGCGGAAGACATCATTAAACATTAGTTTTTACAGTACTGTGCATGGGATATTTAATGCTCATTAATAACAGGATATATCTGCTCTGGAAGAGAACCAGGGTAGCATAGCTACACAATTCTGCCATCCAGGCTAGCGCAGATGGCTCCGTGAGCCACGCTTTGGGCTGTGCAACTGCATCCTGAGAATCCCTGACAGAGAGGAACATTGTCTATTTGGAAACAGGCTAGGAGTTAGAAATCCAGCTTTTCTCTCTTCAGAACTGGGTACCATGTATGTGTACCACTGTGAGACTTTTCCACAGTTCTTGTCAAAAGGGAGATCAAAGTGTTTTCCACGGCCACATGGCAGACAACACAAGTGAGAAATAGGAACTGGTCTTAGTAGTCTTGCTTAGCCACAGTATTCAGACTGTGAGGGTTTTAGACTCAGGAGGATCAGACTCGCTGCCTTCCAGTCCTATAGGACTTTGCCATCTCAAAGATATTCAGCAGTTAGAAGTATTTTCTCATTTGCACTTTTACTGATTGTTCAGATTTCCCCCTTTCATCAGAACTGCAAATTTCTACTTCTTTGAGGACTGGTAAGGCTTCAGAAAAATTAGGAGGAACCATAGACAATGTTTCAGAATTAACCTAATGGCCATTAAGTCATTCATATCGTTCCTATATAGGATTTAGAAGTGGGAGTTGAGGCCAAACGGCCTATTTTATCCCACATCGAACACTCATTGTGTTGTGATGTAGCCTATTCCTTCCATTTCATTGGCGAAAAGGAGAGCAAGTCTCCAGGGATCCTAAAAGCAGGTCTGGGCTTGTAAACAATCTTGGAGAGGGGAAATGAAATGTATGTAGAAGTTAATACCATCCAAAAGGGCTCTGTCTTCACCCGCTTACTCCATAGACAGAATAGCTGGCCACTGCAAGCAAGGCAGTCAGATACAACTTTTCAAGAGATGATGTAAATTTTCTTCCTGCCCCTTGTTTTCATACAAGAAGAAGAGGAGGATCCTTGAGGCGCAGTGCCTCCGAGGGCTGCTTTTGTGGTGCTTCAGCCCACGCTGCTTGTCTTGCTCAGGGCTGTGCCTAAAGACACAGCCTCGTTCAGGGCAGTAGGAATAAACGAGTCAGTGCTGTAATCAGGCATAAGAACATCAAACTACCTGAAAGAACCGTGTGGGCTTCACTGCCTGAGCTGAAGGAAATATGGAGTATGCATAAAAGTGAATTTGGTTTGCAAAAATTCTTTTAATGATAGAATATATTAAACACCACATGGTGTTGGTCGTTGCATGGGGATAGTATTTCCATTATGATTTTCATCTTTTCCATTATGATTTTCATCTTTATGATGTCCTTATAAACCCTCCTATATGGACTCTGCTTGCATTGTTTCCAGTCATTTCAGTCTTTAAGGAGAGCTCTTCAAAGAGCTTTCCATACGATATGACTGTAAATAAGGTCTGGGAACAAGTAATTCCCAACAGGCTTAAAACTGTTTTGCTCTGTCTGTCCTCCACCCCAAATCCCATCAGAATAAGTCTATCAGAAATTGAATTCATAATGTCCTGTGGCATGAATTCTGATTTGATTTTAAAAACTAACACCAGCTCATTTTGGCCAATGAAATAATAAGAATGCACAAAGCTGTGGATTTCTTTGTGTTACATATTGTTTTTTCTACGATATGCATAAGCTTGTCTTACTCTGAAACCATACAAGCCTGTGCTTACAGATGTTGCCAGCAATGGCTGTATTTACATTTGGATCAATTGCGTGAGTTGTCAGCTGAATGTGTCCTTGCAGGACTGCATCCAACAAATATTGCGGAGGGGGAAAATGTGGGAAATAGCTCTGTGCAAAAAAATACTGCACCTCTAAAACATTGCATTGAATGCAGCTGATCACAGTTTTCTTTACAGAATTCAATCTGCCCACTCTTTGCATTTTTAAATGTTTACATCATCTGTTACCTTTTTTATTTTATTTTATTTTTAAGAAAAAAGAGTAAAAGAGAGGCTTATCAAGGGCATTTTGCATTTCTATGTCCTGTCACTGTCACGTGCTCTAACATGACTGGCATCACATAGATGCAGGATGCAACATGCCACAAAATGAGGAGGCCTCTCTTCTTTTCTCAAACCTTTTCAGAATACAATGAGACAGATGCATTTCCAACATATGTGCAGGCTGCATGGCACGCCAATGAACACAACTACAGTTTGAGGTTTCATTGTTGAAGCATTTATTTCTGTTTCCAGTTTGAAGTGTATTTATTTCTCAGTCAGTCAGTCACCACCAACATATGCACATAGCATATGCTAGCCTGTGCTTTGCCTAAGGTCACTCTTTGCCTAAGGTCAGCCTCCAGTACTATTTAAGTGTTTAGGATGTATATGAATACAATTTTTTAAAAGCCTATACGTTCCTTTAAGTACAGATACATTGAAGAATGAATGGGAAATTACAGGTGAAATTAAAAGGTAAAGAGGCTACAATAAACATGAATGGTGTATTACAGACTGTGTCCTTTGAAGGTTCAAATGGGAGAGTGGAAAATTGTTCTCTACAAATCTGAGATAACTAATTCAACATTTGCCTACCTATTTTAGCTTCTGCTCCGTATAAATGACTATATATTATTCATAATAATTCTTTCATTACGATTTGATCTTCCCACTCGACTGTTAATAAGTCTTGGCTTTAATTAGGCCACCTGCATCTTGTAATGTAATGGAGGCACAACTTTGAAACTATGAATGCAAAACAGTAAGTGCAGCCTCATATCAAGAAACATCGTGAAAAAATAATTTGACATTATTTTTCATAGCTTTACATTTCTGTAATGTGATAACTGAGAATAATTTCCTCTTGCTCTAATTCTTATAAGACACATTGTTCATTTAATACAGAATTTAATAGAACAGAAAGTGCTTGTGCAATGGGAAAAGATTAGAAGAAAGAGGTATGCAGCATGCATTTCAATGCAACCTTTCGAACGCATCTATTTTAGTTGATGCAGGCCACCTGTTAACTAAATGTCTGGTGCGACCAGGCACAAGCACTGTGTGCCAGCTATGCTGTGCCACTTTGGATACTAAGGAAGAGTGACACTTGTCATTCACATTATCAGCTTGACAGAATACAGCAATCCTGTTTTCTCTTAGTTGGTATCTATTGCTATGAAAGTGTATGCTGTTGAATTGTCACTTGTTATTGAGAGGCACAATAGTTACTACATTTCTTGTTAGAACACTGAAGGGGTATCCAAAAGCTGTGTAAGTAAAGCCTAGGCAACACACTGGGATTCATAATGATTCACCACAACAAGGATGATTCAAAAATCGGAAATTTGTTTGCAAAGACACAGCATGCATTGAAGTCTGGTGAGCTCAGTCCACGTTCTAAACTAATCTTGTTCCAGTTGAATAAGCAAGAATCCAGACATGAATAACAAGGACTCGTGAATAATAACAATTCATGAACAGCATTCATTAACCATTCATCCACAAGGTGCTAAAACATAGCGAGACCTCTTAATTGCATTTTATGTTTCTGAAAATACAGAGTTTGACAAAAAAAGAAAAAAACAAAATTTACATTTTGAATAGGCTTTTTCTAAAGGACAAAACCTTTCTAATCCCACGGTTTACTCATAAAAGCTATCTCTAAAAAGTAATGTGAGTATGATAAGCAATACATTCATTTGCTATGTTTATTTAATAACATTTTGGTAATACAAGAATTAAATTCGGGAGCATGTAAACATGAAACAAAAAACAGTAATGTGGTAAGACCAGGTTTTGAGGGAGCATGCTAACTGGATTGAACAAGCAGACATCTTATCTGAGGTAAGTGTTTTTCAGAAGCAAGTTCCATCACTGACAGATTTTATTTAGTTTTCAAGGCTAAGTTTCTTACTTCCATAACACATCATTATATGAAAGTGTGGCAATTAACTTTGAAATTTTCCTTCTGCCTTTTTTTTAATTACATGAAACAAAACTATCAATATGCTATCACTCAGAAATTAGAACTGTTAATGTTTTTAAGTTTGCTTATGAAATTTCTGTGTGATTACTTCACACTCTAGCAGGCGAATGTAAATATAGTCTACTGTGAATCTGCAGCAATTCAGAAACTTTGATAGAACACTGTGCAGCTATTGCAAGGCTTGAAAATGTGAAACCGTTTTCTTTACCTCTGTGCCTGAAAATTGTTTCTACAGTTAAGAATCTGGCTGAGCATTGCATGATTTTCCTCCCACTCATGCCTTCCCCCAGCCCAAAACCATTGCATTTCCTTACTGTTCCTCCTTTCAATCTGTTACAAGTTCAATAAAAGTCTGTGAGACATTGCTTTAAGCCCTTCAAATACACTTCAAGATGTGCCAAAGTTTGCCCAGACTTGGCAATTCTGAGCATCCCTACTGCCTCATGAATTGAAAAACCTGGTTCAAAAATACCCCAGATACCTATGATCTGTGGATCACTGACACAATAAACCAGAATAGCTTTCAAGGAACCATTTGGGTCAGTGGTGTTGCTTTGTACGCAGTACCTGGGGAATCTTTCATCCATCACTCATTCACACAGTTCAGAACCATTCCAGACTACCCAGTTTTGCTTAGGGAGAATCAAGGCAAAAAATCTGTACAACCTCATAAGCTCAGCCTTGTAAAAGCTCTTATTGAGGCTTCTGGTTAAAATTATTCATCTGCAGATGACTAGTTTTCTGCATTAATTCATTGTTTTAAAACATGGGCCTGCCATGGCATTGGCCCTTATTCCACTCTGGTATCACTTGGAAACCAAAGAACTGCATCAGCTTCCAGGAGGTTAATCAGAGGATGTAGCTACAAGATGTCCAGGGTTTTTGTGTCCTCTATTTCTCATCCACAAAAGCACTAAAGATAGTGCTATAAATAACAGCGGGACATGGGAAAAATAACAGGCCATCACTGACCTGCTGTCTCTAACTTCCCTGAAGTCTTCCTCCAAGTTTTAAGCATTTGTAATCGAGTTCTGTCCTGCTCTAGTGCAGGCATGTAACTTCACAGAAAACAGCCACGTTGTGAGAAAGGGTCATGACCAACCTCCTCTGGGTCCTCACCTGTGGTGGGACCTGCACAGATCTCAGGCCCCCCCACCTGCTGGAGGCACCTTGCTGCTCTGACTGCACCTGGCCTTTGATGCTGATGGCCTTGATCATGGCCCTGACTTGCCTTCTGGGCTTCCCAGCAAAGCCTCATACCTGCCTCATGGCTTCAAAGGGCATTGGGCTGTCCCCAGCCCCTCCCATCCATCAGCCCTCTCCTGAACAACCCTGGCTTAACCCAGGTCAATATTTGTAAGGTCCCTGTGGGGGAGGGGTTAGGTGGGTGTGTATATGCACAATCATGCAGATGGCATTGTCAGGAGGATCATGACTTCTTCCACAGTCATTTTCTTTGTGATGCTGGGCAAAAGCAGAATCTTCCTCATGACACATGCCAATCTGTTGTGTAAACATTATCACAAAAGACAGGAACAGCACCATCGGCCTTGGAAAGAGTCTGGAAAAATAAATAAATAAATAAATAAATCTATCCATAATAGAGCACAGGAGAGAGAGAGGATGATGAACTGATCTGCTAAATACCCTAATTGTCTTCATATCATCACAAGTGTGAAACCAAATAAGAAGAGCTGGAAATCTTGCTACATGATTAAGGAAGTGACTAAACAGCCTTAGCATACATTCAGTGGAAAAGCACACATGACTCACTTGTCAATATTAAAGGATATAGCTTTTTCACAGAGTAAGCAAACAAAGATATGTTGCCCTGTACACTCAGCTACTATCTTGTCGCTTGGAGACCCCACATATGGAGAAAACTGAATCACGTGAAACAAGGTTTAATAAAGGTTGAGGGGGGAAAAAAAAAAAAAAAGACTAGGAGTACAGTGATGGGGAGCAGCTGATTACAGACAAGAGAAAATAAGTTATGGGGGTTTTTGTCTACAGAGTGTAAAATTAAGCATAAGACCTTTAGGGGAGTCTCAACTGGCTGAATGTCTAAGGAAAACAACCCAGCAGAACAGACAGGTCTTGCTGGATGTCCTACCACATGATGCAAAACTGGCTGGACAACAAGAGGCTAACAGCTGCCAGTAGATAGCAAAACAGAAGGATATATTGAAGTTCTGCTGAAGTGTGTCTTGGCT
This sequence comes from Pavo muticus, assembly GCA_016647715.1. Lineage (NCBI taxonomy): Eukaryota > Metazoa > Chordata > Aves > Galliformes > Phasianidae > Pavo > Pavo muticus. The sequence continues at coordinate 1,079,827 of JACDJE010000030.1, read as the reverse complement.
TTAGTAGCAAAAAGTATTTTCATTAAGAGTCTGAAGATTTAATCAAAAGGGTTCTTATGCTTTTTAAAAGAATTGAATTATAATTACTATTACATTTGTATAAGACAAATATAAAAGGGTCTGCAAACAAAAAAAGGTTAGCATCATTAGATTAAATATTAACAAACAAGAAATAATCTACAGAAGAACAGGAAAGAATTCTCAAAAAAATTCTCAAAAAAAGCAAGTTTCTATTCTTAGCAATAATTGACTGCACAAATGCAGATGTACATCTGATTTAGGTAGCTCTTCTTCAAAAATGTTTCTTTGGGATTACAGTGGATCACAAGCTGAACATGAGTGAACAATGTCTTATTCAAAAAAAAGACAGCTACATATGCTAGGGTTTATAATTAGGAATGTGAAGATATGAAATAGTTCCCTTGCTCTGTCTAGCATGGATTTGGTTTGAGATGGAAAATGAAATCCATTTCTGGGCACAGACTTTCAAGGAAGTTATGGCAATCTAAGCATGAAACAAAAAGCAGCGAGAAAATAATGAAGATTGTGGTTATTTAAAGGAGTAATGACTAACGTGAAAACATGGGAACAGTTTTCATATACACTGAGGGATGGGATGGAATGCCGAAAGGAATGAAATACCCTGTCCATGATGCAGAGGACAAGAAATAAAAAGCTTAAGCTGCCACAGTGAATGTTCATGGTAGACACTGAGAAACTCTTATTAACAGTGGAGGAACAATGCCTTCAAACAGATTACATAGGGAGGCTCTGAAATCTACCAGGAAAGGTACAATACATGCTACAGATCCCATTTTGGTAGTGAGAGGTCATTTTAACATTTTTCTTATGATTAGAAATAAAGCAACCAAATGCAGCAAGGAAAAATTATATTTTCTAATTATTATTATTACTTTGCATTGTTGTAGAGCTCTATTTGGATTACAAAAGCAGCATTCATCATGATGGTTTTTATTCCCTTTTCATCCATTTCTGATCTGAATCTTTTTCCAAAGTTTCTCTCTTCCCTTGATGAAGCAGTATCTTTAAAAACCATTTCTTAGTCTAAAGATTTTGATAGATAACATATCTGGTAGCTAAGTAAGCTCTATCTTCACATGCAGGAGGAAGATTTCCTAAAAGCAATGAATAAGCATGCATCAGATTCAATATTTAATCTCCCAGAAAGAGCGCAAGTATATTTTGTATCACCATAGTCTTAAAGTTGTATGTCAACATTATCAGGTTATCTATTGTGTATATTCTGAGTATGGTTTCCTCAGCAACTATATTTTGGGTAGCTTTGCTATGGCAACCAAAGATGATTGCTTAATTTACTGTTTCAATTAATAATCCGTGGCCTGAACCATAAAAGCAATAGTTAGACAATATAACTATGAAAGACTAAATAAACATATGCTCTACAAAGCGGAAGCCTTCTGTAAGTTATTTCTCCACTATAGGAATAATGCGTAAGGACATCACTAATTAGGCTCTGTATTTCAGTGCCAAAAATAGAAACACTGGGTCAGTTCTAGCCTTATATAGAGGAGGACACAATAGTAGGTTTTGCAACACACGTGACAATCATCTATTATGTCAGAATCACATTGTGTCAGAATCAGTTCCTTGTTTATGAAGGCAGGAGAATGAAATTCCCAGTATGCCCTTCTGTCCTGCCCCCAATTACATGGGAACAAATTATTAAGTCAAAGGAGTGTCTCCATAAAGTCAAAAGAGAATTGGGGCTGTGTCAGTTTTGCTTATGGAATTTCTAATCACACTTAACTGATCCACTGCTTTTGTTATACAGTGGGCAATGTATGTCTCTCTAAGACTTAAAACAATGACAAAATATTCTCAATCAAAAGCATTTCAGATTTCAAGACACTGAGCATGAAATCTGAACCCATCTCAGAGCTAACACTGTTTTCTGTAGTTTGGACAAATATAAAGAGGATAGCAATTTCCACTTATATGGTAATTATTTTTTTTTGTAGCTTTCCACATTTTAGCACTTTGTTTTCTGACTATGGCATGGCTCACAGGTTTAAGTATACATCCAAGCCTAGAAGTCTGGTTTATGTTACCAGTCTGGATCTGAAAACTGCTTTTACATATAATGTATCTTTTCTCATATCAGGAATGCCCTTACATTGCATGCAAGTCAAATCATGCGCTCTTTTGAAGTACATGGTTAACACATGTAAGCTAACTTATACAAGGTCTGAAAACTGAAGTATGTACAAGTCTTAATATATGCTCTTACTATAACAAATCTGTCATCCTTTGGTGTGTATTATGCTATGTCATAACTGTGTTCTTGGTGAACAGATAGCAAATGCGTTCAATTCATAATCAATGCGTGTGAATATCTTACTCAGCTAAGTTCTGAAGATGGTACCTCATGGTAGGCCATGGAAATCCAAAGTAAAACCATGGGAATGTAAGCAAATATGTATACAGTTTAAAAAAA
>JACDJE010000030.1:1017334-1054286 GCA_016647715.1 Pavo muticus | reverse complement strand
TTCCCTTCCCTTCCCTTCCCTTCCCTTCCCTTCCTTTTCCTCTCCTTTTCCTCTCCTTTTCCTCTTATCTTTATTTATTTATTTATTTTTGATAGGAAAAGTGGCAATCTGTTAGCACTATGGTACTGTACAGCTGGTGTTTAATACAGCTATGTGCTCAATCAGCTGTGGCAGAACAAGTCATCAGCCAGATGCTGCCTTCTTCTGCAGGACAGGTGGGACCTGGCTGGCCAGCTTTCTCTGGGTCCTACCAGAGATTTACATAGTCCAGGGCTCTTGGCGTGTGTGACCAGTTATACACTCCTCAGTGGTCATGGGCACTTCTCATTAATCACTGACATAAATATGATTTCATGAACACATGATGGAGAGTAATGAAGTCTGCAGTAAAACTGCATTTCCAACCTTGAGCACTGTGCTGAAAAAGTGGTCTGAAACAATTCACTCCTATTATTATAACTATATTGCGAGAAAGAGAGTGAGCAAGCAATCACTTCTCACTCTGATTACTTTTTGCTCAAGAAGGGCACAGTCAGCATGAGCCCTGTGACATCTAGTTGAGACAAAATCAGGCCACAGCATTTGGTATCGCCACTATGTACAGGTTATAATATCACGGAATAGGATTGATATTTTATCAAACATATGAAACATTTTTAGCTAATATCTTCTCTAATGCACCTACATGTGCAAGGATCTTGCAAATTCTCTCAAGAATGTAGAATCCTGTTGCACATAGATTACTTATCTTGGGAGGGTGTTGACTTGTAGTTTGGCACCCAAAATCTTTCAGCGGAAAATATCCTATTTTTTGTGATGAGGTCTGCATAAAGGACATTTTCAACTGAGGAAAAATGCAAGAACAGCTTAAAGTGCTGAACAAGAGTTACATATAATTTTCATTCTGTGTTATGGAATGAACAGAAGTGAATAATAAAGAATATAAAGCAATCTGAGGCTTTATCACTGTGTTTGCTTCAACAGACAAGGAGAATCACAAAGATTTCTTCTAAGAGACATCAGTGTTTCTGCTCTAGCTGTCTGTACTGGCAAGCTAAACCACATCTTGAGGAAGACACAATGGATATGACACACTACTATTAATAAAGTTTAAGAAACAAGAAGTTGCCAAAAAAAATTGTCAGTCCTGAAGTACAGTGACAATAAATATATAATGAAATGCTTGAATATATCCAGGAGAAGTACTGAAGAAGACCTGGTGCCACAAAATGAATAAATGAAGGGCTAATGCTAATGCCATAAAATCTAGCTAGTTTAGATTTCTGGAATTTTTACACTAATTGGCAAAAATGAGTATTCCTACAACTGTTCCCCAAGATAGTTACAGTTAAGCAATAGACTTTTCCTGCCAAATCTGCTTTTGCCAGACATGCTTAACTGACAGCAGGATTATAGTTTGGAGGACATTAATTTAGGCAATTTAAAATTATATATGTGACTACATGTGTGATAGTTCGTCTATGTTAACTCCCAATCCAAACAGGAAAAGTACTGTGGAAGTATGTAGGAAATTAGGAATGTAGGAAAAACTGTTCCATCAGTGTAGCAAAACCTCGCACAAGACTTTGAAGGCGTGAGACAGGCAGCTTTTTGTTAAAAAAAAAACTCAGTTTCACTCAGTCATGTCACACGTGTGTGCATATACTCACAAGCACCAAAATGGAAGCACTCAGGTGGTCAGTCTTCTCATCTTGGGTGATACTGAAGATGAGGGATGGAGCTACTAAGTCTTCATCACATCTTCTTGGCTCTTCTTAGGCTGGAGGTGACATACTGGTTTGGATGTGCTTTTCTGTATTCTTTATGAGTATAATTCCTGTTCCTTATGCATTGTTTATTAGGAATAACTCACTGTCTCTTGTCTTCTGATCTGTCAGAAAAGCTGTGTATAGACTCCATGATATCCTGAAGACCTGCTAACACAGGTGCCATCAGGCGCCATTTTTCTGTTGCTACTTCTGGTACTTCAGCACCATAGCATTTCCACTCACTTTCTGCTCATACCAGTCTTCATGGCTCTTTATAATTCATTGCACAGATAATATAATCACAAAATTATATCAATGAATCATGTGCTGACAGCTCCTGACACTTTGCTAAACAAAAACAAAACACCTGCTCAGTTAGAAAACAATGTCAGACTCACTAAAGAACTGCAAAGTGAGAAAAAGACAAATTTAGTTGTTTTTTTTTTTAAAAAAAGGCCTGTCATTATTCTAGGACTTGACACCTCTTCATGAAAATAACACTGTTCATCTCTGTAATAAGAAAGTACTGACACCAACAACTTTCCTGGAGGTTGCCTCATGGATTACACAAGAATCATTCTCAGCAGACAAGCATTAGAGACAGACAGAGGTGCTTAGGAGACTCGGGGGAGGAAGAGTTGAGAAATGTGCCCAAAAAAGCCACAGGCAGGGGCCAAGCACAGCCAATTAACCATGGCACAAACATACGGATCGACCCCCTGGAAAAGCAGACGTGCTGAGGGGCCTGGGACTGCTGTTCATCCAAGAGCAATGCCTATACGAATGAACATCATTCGTATAGGTAGCACATAGTTAAACTATATGTTTCTTAGACAGCACCTACCTCTGGGATGTTCTTGGCCATGACTAGAGGCTGGCTGCCACACTTCTGAGCTCTCTGCCACATGTATCTCATCACAACGGAGATAGTTTCACCCTGACATAGCACTGTCTTCAACCATTCCTCATCCCCAGTTGTGTGGGACTACCTCTGAGAGATCCTCAGAAGCCGTGTAGACCATTAAGACCTCACTGCACAAGAAAAGGATTTGGGCTTGAGCTGAAATCTGCAGGGACACCCACCCATTTCTGCCTGGAACACCAGCCTGTAAATCTTTGTGTATCTAAGGATATTTTGTCTTTCTACGAGAAAGAGCAATCTGGCAGCCAGAACATTCCCATCTCATGTGGAAAATGCAAATTCAAGTCCCTACTCAAAATCGGTATGAAGAACTGGATCTGAATTTTTTGGATGCAAAGTGTTACTCAGTGCAGTATAGCAGTGTGTGCTCACACCAGCACTTACACACCTGGTCCTCGAGCTGAGGTAATGGTTGCATCCAGCTGAAGCACACCTCAAGCACAGCCATGGTCTGAGATTACAGTGGCATGGAGGAGATCCCCCCGTCACTGAGCATCCCACTCCTGGAGCTTTGAGTCGAGGTCTCTCCTGAACAATCAGCAGGCAGATTGCTAGCTGTGGAGCAGTGCCAGCTCACAGCTGGTGTTGTACCTGCCTGGTGGCAGGATTACAGGCACTTGTGGATCGACAGGCAGCTGGGTAGTACCAACAGCAGTGGTGTCACATGGAGATACATCCAGGACCTGTCTGCTTGATGAATTTGACCTAAATTTGCTGAGGTCAAGGTTTTATATTTGTAACCGTTTTGTGCTCTTCTACCAATAAATTGTTATCGTTATTAATGAAACTATGAGGCATTTCATTACTCATAATCAAATGTCACAAATGAAGCACTGAAAACAGCACTCAGAACTCAGTTCAGTAACTCATATGAAAAAATAAGCAAAGAGAGAAAATGCGCTGTGCCAAATTTCCGTAGATGATCACAGGGAGGATTAAATAACATTAATTCTCTCATTACTCATCTCATCATAAGGTCAACTGCATCTAAAGGCTAAGTGAGATGCCTTTCTGTAACTTTGGGATCTTCAGAAAAGTATGATTGCTGCATCTTAGCAGCTTGGAAATGTCAATCGAAGGAAGTGAACGAAACTAGTCAATAAGGTTTATTCTGCTTTCAGCATGATCCTAAACTTAGAGCAAATACTTAGGAAACTGTTAGAAAGGAAAATAATAATAAGTACACTCCACTACCAGGAATGAGTTATGGTTCTAGCATTAGCTAAGTAACAGAAAATACTTAGTATTGAACTTCTTCAGCACATGAACACCAGGTACAGCCCAAAGCACTGATCTCTGTATCAGTTATTTACTGAGGTTTGCAATGCTAACAGTAGTAACATTTCTGCACCTCAAACTGACACCAAAGGCTCATCATTTGTCCTTCACACAGAGAGCAGGAAAACTCTGACTCCACAGGGACTTTAGGAATAAAGCCAAACACACGGGATTATTAGCAGACCAGGTAATGCTCTCCATCCTCCTAAGATCATTGTGTGCACACTAAAACGTTTTACAAATGCATTACTGTCACAGTGACTTACTGTTGAGATTTTTAGTGCAAGCACAAAGGAAAAAGTGATCCTATGGAAGACAAAAGACTATAGCATAAAGAACTTTAACAGTTGCCGACCTTTCATCATACAAACCTGTTAAAGCAGTTAAACTAGGAATGAGGATTTCTCAGAGGCTGTTTATAGGTTATACATAATTTCATCTGTGTATTAATTCAAATCCAGCATTCTTCTTTCAGCCATACTCAGCTGACTGTGGCCTGCCATTGAGTTTGGAATTTTTTTTAACTCTTTCCCTTCTTTTGTATTGCCCAGTATAAGTCCAGTACTGTGGGAGCTCCCAAGACAGCCTCAACACCATAACACAAAGCATCTGGTCCAGTGGCAATGGCAGTGACGGAACTGATCAGAAATTACTACTTTTAAGCAGTAAGTTTAGATTGCCTTCATCTGGCTTCACATGTTAAAACTCACCAGCCAAACCAGTTAGCTGTTTTCTTTCCCACAGTACAAAGAATACAACCACTATCGGAAAATTGCAATGCAATCTTCCACCTATAGCTTCTTCCAGGCACCTAAATGTCAATAGTCCTTGTCGTAGCTTTCTCTTTAAATCAAAATGCAACCTTTTCTCCCAGTACCTACTGTTAAAATATCAACCCATACTCCTGTCATCTCCCTCTTTGACCCATGTAACCTTCTGCTTTATGGTCTCCCCGTGACACACATAAATTGTCTCTGATGCATGAAAAATAACAAAAAGGCATGAAACAGAAGGACAACATCTGTAAGGAAAGCAATGTCTAAGCCAATCTGCATATAGCTATTGTGCTCTAAAATGTGCAGCCTAATGGATATATGCTTTCTAATTGCCTGCAATCATGGATAAATAAAAGGCTACATTACTACGAGCTGGTGAAGAGAAACTATGACTTATTATCTCTATTTGGACTGCAAGTCATAAAAGAGTCAGAATAAATTTTGAATCCCTCAGTGCTTGACGCTTCCAGAAGATGACAGATACTGGCAAAAGGAGTCCTCAGAGACTACGAATGTGAGCAATTAGCACCGCCTATTAAATACTTTCAAGATATTCTGCAATGGGAACAGGTAGACAATGTGTTTATAATTTAGTCAAAAGCATTAGAATGCAGAGGCTCATATAAAATTGGTTTCAAACTTGGTAATCTCCTGTCACTCTTCTTTTAAAAGTTTACTCCCCACATTCTCAAAAGCCTTATACATTAGAATACATTTTCAAATGGCCTTTAATGTAGATGCCTTTTATACATGTTTGTAATTGCAAAGTTTGTCTGAACAGTCGTTGGCATTCTGTGCACAGAGGTGCGCGACAGCACATAACACCGAGGCATAAAACCTGGCTCCTGTACAGTGAAAACCCAACCTTAATACTCAGAAGCATCTTATCAAAAAGTGGGATGCCAGCTGCTGGAACTGTTTGCCTCTGTTTGCTGGGACACATGTTTCGGGCTTTATCTGTCAGGGCTCTGAACGTGCTGCTCCTGATTCAGGCAAGCAAGTGCAAGACTAAATGTAAATGGTCTTGATGATAATTCTCGTACTGTGGATATGCTCACAGGGTAGCAGGTGATTAAGTGCTTCACAGGATGCCAGCCAAAGAGTGCAGGCAGTTCTCAGTCCTAGGGAGAAGTGAAACTTCCTAAGTACTGCAAGACTGCATGTCTGCATATGTATGCACATACTTACATTTCTTTACATAGTTACATACATATCTGTTTGTGTGTGTCTTATGCACATTCTATTATCATGGGTATTGGGTATTTTATCTAACAATTGCTAAAGTTTAAGCCTTCCTTTGTTCTTATACTGATGAGTTCACAGCAGATGAAACAACTACATACCATATTTATAGAAACTTACACAGAGAAGTAACACTTCCCCAATGCATAAAAGTGTGTGATTTTCCCTGCTCCTGCCCTGAAAAAGGGATCGATTCTCAAAAGTGATTAAGCAAAATAGAAAATATCCCTATAAGTTAAGCAGCTTCCATTTGAAATCTAGCACTGGCAAAATAAAATCTTCCATGATTTAAGATGCTACCATAACATTTTGAAAATAGTGATGGAAATATACATATTTCCATACAGGTAATATTTCCATCTCAGCTGGAAGATAAGGACAATCAGCATGGAAAACACTGAACTTTGTCACTGCAGAAGTCTTCTCCCGAGACATTCAGGGGCTTTGTGGTTTGGCACAAGATACCACACAACTTGACAGAATGTTTTCACAAAGCGATTTTCCTTTCCTCTTCCCACAGAAATCTGTGGAGGTTACAATCAGGTACGTGGGAACAGAAGTAAGTCACTAAGAATGGCTTTCAATATACATGTAATTCCTCAGTTCTTTTCCAAATAGGGTACATAGCTATACATAATAAAGATATTTAAGAGCCAGAAGAAGCTACATCTTTTTCAAGACTGAACTGTTCAGGACACAATCGATACTGTATTAATATATAAGCAACACTAGTTTCATTTTAAGTGTTTTGGAGGAAGTTTGCCACCGCAATTTAGAGGCAAGAAGAAGAAATTGGCAATCTCAGATGTTTAGTGTGGAGAAGAGGAGTCTCAGGGGAGACTTCATTGCACTCTACAACTTCCAGAAGGGAGGTTGTGATGAGGAGGGGGTCGGCCCCTTCTCTCAGACAACAAACAGGACCCGAGGAAATGGCCACAAGTTGCACCAGGGGAGATTTAGATTAGATGTAAGGAAAAACTTTTTCACTCAAAGACTGGTCAGGCACTGGAATGGCCCGCCCAGGGAGGTGGTGGAGTGACTGTCCCTGGTAGTGTTCAAGAAGCGTCTGGATGAGGAGCTATGAGATATGGTTTAGTAGCTTAGTGGGTAGTAATGGTGATAGGAGGATGGTTGGACTAGATGATCTTGTAGGTCCTCTCCAACTGTATGATTCTATGATTCTATGAAAGCGCTGGATCCTTTCTTGACTGTCCTGTTGATCTTCCACAAGAATTTCAGGAATTTGTCTTTCTTCTTACTTATCCCAGCCATAAAATGGGGGAACCATCCCCCCTCTCCTTCATACTACGCCATGAAAAATGCTATTTAAACACCATCCCAAACCCACTCATTCTGTGGAAACTTTTTTGGTAGCTGAGTCTGGATCAGGTGCCATAATACTAACCCTACTGCAATTATTATTTTACTATTTTATTATTTTTAATATTTATAGTTACTAAATATACACTGAATATACATAGCTCCTATATCTCACGTATCTTAGATTCTTATCACCATGGCCACTGGAGCCGTTAAGGTGAGAAATGTCAGTTTTAATTACATGTATTTACCACTGTATTTCTCAGTTTACTCACGATGAGTGATTTTTCTCACTGCGTGAACTTTCAGACTGGTAACAGAAGACGAATGTATTTTCCTTTAAAGGTTTGTGTAATCTGTGAGACACAAAGACGTTAAGCCATTATATTTTTCTGAAATCACGGTGTCTTTTGTAGCAACAGCTGTGTATTTAGTTCAACAGTGAAACTCAAACTGCTTTTGCTAATGAAAAGGGAGCCAAATAACCAAGTGCTGGAATGAATTTCAAGCTATTGAGAGCGGACAGTTGGCTCATTAAATGTGCCCCTCATGAATGATGTCCCTTCCCTTTAGTCTGGCACTGAAATAATCCAGATTCACTTTCTATTTTACAAAGTATTTTTAGAGCCTTCTATGACCAAAATAAGATATGGGAGATTTATTCCACAAATACATTTTGTTAACTTGCAACAGCAAAACTTCAGCATTTACCAAATAAATACATGTCTATTTTAGGATAAATGACTTTCACTGCAATTATTTATTTATAGGAATCTTTTACAGGCTTTCCCTTTAGCACTGCACTGCTGCACATGCATCAGAAAAATTATGAAATTTCAACATTGAGAAGAATAATTGCCCCTGTGTTTCAAGTACACATGGAACCATGGCCTCACGAAAGGCTATAGGAAAATTCCAATATGTCAATGAGACAGTATTTCCAATATGGAATTCAAGCTCAGAAACACCAAATAAATAATATATGCAAGATGAATTGCAACATTTTAATTAGTCCTTATTAGGGTCAGCTGCAACTATCAAGTTTTCTCTTTCCTTTGAAGAATTTAGTGTTATTCTCTTCTCTGATGTCTCCAGTCAGTGTCACCCTTAGTTTCTTCCTTTGTGACTTAGCTCTTACTTTTTCTTGTTTTTGTTCTCCAGCTTTTGTTCATTTTAAATTGTGTAAATTTAATTGCTTCTTGCCTCAGATATACTTACATAAAAATGCCTGCTCATTTGTGGCAGGACTGTTCACTGTGCACAGCAGCTGAGCAGCATGGGCCCTGACCTGGAGATTGGCACAGAACTCTGACAAAATGGTTCTGAAATGTTTGCATCAGTGCAAAAAATTCCTCCAGAGCATGCACTGAGAGAAAAACTGAGCTGCCTTCTTGAGGCCCCATTACAAGAACTACACCAAACATGTTCTAATGAGGGTCCCAGAACCACAGAGCATTAATGAGTGTGATGACTTAACAGCTGTTGAGAGGTGTATAAATTACTCCAACACCCCTCAATTCCTCGGGTCAGTGGAGAATAGGAGGACATAGCAGTATTGTAGGGCCATAATGTTTGCGGACAACATCCTGGGCTGTGCCAGCTAAAGCACTGCTAAAAGACTGATGGACGTGATCCTTTCATTCAGCTTAACTGGTGAGACACAACTGGAGATCTGGGGCCAGTCCTGGCTCCTCCATTACAATAGTGGCATGGCACTGCTGAAGAGTGTCCAGCAGAGAGCAAAGAAGGTGATTTAGGATCTGGAGCATCTGACATATTAGAAGAGATTGGGTGTGCTGGGACTGCTCAGCTTGCAGAAGAAAAGGGTCAGGTGGTTTCTTAGCCATGTGTATAAATATCTTCTTAAAGAAGACAGAGCCAAGCTATACTCAGAAGTGTCTAGTGACAGGACAAGAGGCAAGGGGTGAAAACTGAAACAAAGAAAATGCCATTTAATCATAAGAAAAACAATTTACTGTGAGAGTGATTGAACACTGGTGCAGATTGCACAGAGATACTGTGGAGTTTCCGCCCTTGGAGAAATTCAAAACCAGACAGGGCATCGTGTTTTCCAGTGTGACCCATTCTCTGCTTCTGCGATCCTCCTCCCCCAGGCAGTGAGTTTGGGCAGGGGACACAGCCCCGCATTCTGCCTTCTTCCCCATTTGCCAGATAGACCACCTTGAGCCTGATACTAACTTCTTGTTTTCCCTACTTATTTTCTAATTTCGGCCACCTTCTTTTCAGACCTCAATCCTAAAAAAGTATATTTTAGGCATGCAAATTTAAGGGACAATTTCATAATAACAGTTTCCTCATTTATGACTAAAACACTCAGATTTAGATAGCTAGAACTCCATAAGTAGCCAAGCTTTATTTCTAATGTCTAAAGCTGATAAGATAAAAAAGGCTATTTACATGTTTCTATAGATAAATATGCATCCAAATACGGATTACTTCTAGATTTAAAACACATGATTATTCAAGCTTATTATGTTTTAAATCAATTTTTATTTTTTATTAAATTTCTCCTACTTATTATAATCATATGCACAGGAGAAAACATCTGACAGCATAACTTGGAAAAAAAAAATGTACTACACAAAAGAATGTGTGGATGACAGCTGCTACTCCCCCTTTAAATCCCATTCTGTCATTCTTGTGTTGAATAGTATCCTCTTTTGCTTACCATTCAATACTGATGAACACAGCATAACCAGGTCCTCTGACACTAAACTGCTGGTGCTGTATACATTTTCTTGATAATGTACACTAATTCATTTTTCTCAAAAAGAACAAACCCATACAAAACAAAATATTCAACTTACCAGTGGAAATGCTGATGAATAATGTGAAAACACCTCAATCGTTTACATCAGCACAAAAAACAGACTGAAGTCAGGAAGACTGCATTCAGTCTTAAGTTACTCAGAGCTGGAGAGAGTTTGGGAGCATTGTTCCAGCAGATCTCCACCTCTGCTGTATTATACTTCTACAAAAAACCCCTATGCCTGCCCCTCATAATCCAAAAGAAGCATGGTGTTGCTCACAATAATCATGGGGAATCCCTGGATTTGCCAGTATTGATGGGTAGCTCTTGCATTTCCCTGCGGAGTTCAGCATGGAAGTCAATCAGTGGGTGTTTAACTCTGGCTGGCACGCTCTGCACTCACTCCTGCAGTTTCACGGCTCCCGCCTCCTGCCAGCACCAACTCCAGAGCTTTTTTCTGCAGGGCTGGCAGCTGCCTCTGTGCCTCTGCTTCAGCCAGTGCTGCACAGAGACATCTCTGAAGTCTTGGCAAGAGAACTCAAAGAGATTCCAGCAGCAGAGGAGATCCCCTGCCAGACTAGAGGAGCAAAGGACTGAGGGAAGAGGAATCACTGGGCTATTTAATCCTTTATTTTCATGACTGTGTAAAGGACAGCAGGAAGCATGTGGTGCCAAAGGAAAGAATTTTTTATCAAAAAGTAGCACAATTCCTTCTGTAAGCCTTTCCCCATTCTCAGAAAGAAGTAACTTTTGCTTCTCAGAGGGATCAAAAAGAGTCTGCCAGGGTGACAAAAGAGAGGTAGAAGTTAACCTCATGACATGGCAATAGGATAAACCAGTATGAAGGAAGATTACACTGCGAAGGCCTTCTGTGACTCAGAAGAAAACTGTCTTTGGTTCAGCAAAAGAGGAAATGAAGGATTATGAAGTGAGGTAACACAGAAAAAAATACAAACCAGAGAGAGGCACCTTAGCAACAGCACTTTGAATAAACAAAGCTGCAGGGGTCACAGCAAGAGAGAATCATTGTCAAGGCACAACAACAGGTAATACAGCCAGGGGGAAATGAGAGCTGCTGCGCTAGGTGCAGTAAGACTCTAACACCACCAGGTGGGAACAAAAAGGGGGAAGACAAAGAAAACGGGAGTTAAAGGCTGATATCCAAAAACATATTTGTTGATAAGGGCAGCCAATCTATAGAGAGTCAAGAAGAATCAAGAGTTAAAAGGAAAATTAACAAGTAGAAAATTATCACTATCTCAACAGGAGAAAAGAAAGCAATAAAGATTTAAGAAGTAGAAGTGAAGAATCAGGAAAGAAAGCTTTTTTAAAAAGCAGGTGGATTTTGGAAGAGGAATGAGAGTTTCAAAGGCAGTCCATCAATCAGAGAGACGACAACAAAACAAGGGCCTTCATGCTTGGGACGCTAACTAGAGATACCAACATGAGCAGTTTCAGCTGATGGAGGGAGGATGGGGCATACTGAAGGAGATACATAATATAATTAGAGCAATTTGCACAGCATGTTTGGAGAGGATAGAGATTACAGGAATAAAAACAGCACTGGTTACAGGAAGGGAATCTAATTGGTGTTTTCCTGATAGGGAAGGTCTGTGACTACCTAAATTTATTTGAGAGGAAACCTCAAGAAACAAAAATGGAAAAATAAGGCAGGATAAAACAGATACACGTGATAAGGGAGGGGACAGAGAGGAAGGAAGAGTAAGGATGAAGTCAACATTTCTGTGACAGCAGACTGAGAAGCATGTGGAAAAAGTTAATGATAGAAGTAAATCATGCTGTATTTTAAGTGCAGAGGCAAATGAAGTGTATGAAGTGGAATCTGCATTCTGATGGGGAATTCAAAGAAAGAGAAGCGAAGACCAAATAAAGCAAGTCATAGCTTTTGTAAGAGAAAAAGTGGATGGATCTGAGTGAAGCGATGCAGTGAGGATATAGCAACAGCCAGCTAAAATGTCAGATTCAGTTTCACCAAGGAAAAGTAGCTCAAGGGTGAACATGCTGGTGTAAAAGCGATAATCATTGCCCCATAGTCAACATCTTACCAGTAATCAGAGTTAGCATTTCTCATTACAGCTGAAGTCCAAAAATTGATTGGAAAGCTTCTTAGATCAGTGTGGTCATGTAATAAACAAATGGCTCTCATGAAAAGACAAACTGAGTAGGAGCAAAAAAAAAAACGAACCCCCCCCTTCAGGGTGCAGCCCTGCTCTGCTGATTATCTTGTTACTTTTCCCTACCCAGAAAGTGCACTTTATTTTCAATTTCCAGTCTCACACATACCTCCTTAGCCTTGTGCCTCAGCATTTACAAAGCTTTAACTTGTCAGCTCTGGGAGTTCTCTGCCTTTCCTCTGAATATTAGTTACATAATAGCTTGAGCTCAACAATCAAAGCAGTGATAGGTCAAAAGGAAGATTTGCCTGAGGTGATGGAGGAAGTTGATGGCAGAGCTTGAAGCTGAATACACATCTCTGTTATTCAGACAGCACAAAAACCACAAGAGTCTCCTTCACTGTTTAGATTTTGCTGGCATTTTTTCAAAGCACTCTGTATCTGAAGCCAAAGCTAAGAAACGCAATGGCACTGGAAGAGCTAATAAGCCAGAGATACATCCCCAAATGACACCGTTTTCTAATTCTCAATGGCACTTCCACACTATTGTTAATACACGACATACCTTACAATCCAAATTTTCCACAACATTTCTGCTGTATTTCTCTACATCAGCTGTTGAGAAGAAGGGAGAGAAAGTAAGACAATTTTGTTACATTCCATCTTCTTGGATTTTACACTCCTCACCTTCGAAATATGCAAGTCCAAAGATGTCATAATTCTTCAGTACTGACACGATTAGCTCTAAAACATAGAGTTGAAAAGTCATTGTTCAACTCTCTCACATCTGTTATGTGGGACTAAAATGACAATTACTGAAAATTTTAGCTGGTAAGTACAACACTGAGATTTACAGGAACACTTCTTGACATTCAGAATGCTGTAACATTTACCTACCAACAATGCAGGCTGCAGCAAGTAGGCCAAGCAGGGCACTTGGAGGGCTAGGACTCCAAGGTCACTCTCTGAGAAGACAGCCATGCTTAAAGTGACACCAACCTCCTGCACTTCACATTGCAGCTCTCCAGATTCAGTAGGGGTTATGTTTGCCTGTGATCTGCTAAGGAATGGGTCAGGCATTGTGACATTACTCTCCTTCATTCCATGATACCTTTTTATCAGAAGTTCCAGGATTTTTTCCTCAGGTGAATAACAAGTTTATCTGTTCTAGCTTCTTGAGAAAATGCCTTCAGAACTGAAAGAGAGACATCAAGTATTTCAGATCAGAAAAACTGAGAAATGAATAAAAAGGAATGGTTATTATTTGTGCTGATCTCTTTATTATTAACGTTATCGCAGAGTGTAGGCACTCCACCTTATAAAGAATAAGCTTTCACAACACTTGATAGAGTGCAAAAAGGTTGTTCCTAGTCCTGAAAGTTTGTAGACTAAGAGAGCTGATGGATCCAGACAAATAGGGAAATGAAGAGCAATAAGAAAGTAATTATGGTCAGCACTGCAGCAACATTCCAGCTCAGACTTCAAAAGTTTTTATAAGCATGAGGAGTGGTTGCTCAAGGACAACTGTAGTGAAATTATATAAAGCAGAGGCAAAGCTAGATGCACACAGAACAATCTATCTGGGTTTCTACTGCTGTTTGGGAAGCTCATCGGAAATTGTTTCTTAAAAGAGAAGTGATTACAGAAACTTTTATTGCACAAGTGTAGGAATACACTCTGGTTGGAGACCTGTAACTAGCGGTGTTCCTCAGGGGTCGGTGCTGGGTCTGGTCTTTGTTCAGCATCTTCATCAATGACCTTGATGAGGGGATAGTGGCCACCCTCAGCAAGTTTGCTGATGATACAAAGTTGGGAGGATTGGCTGACACGCCTGAAGGCTGTGCTGCCATTCAGCGAGACCTGGACAGGCTGGGGAGCTGGGCAGAGAGAAACCAGATGAGGTTTAACAAAAGCAAGTGTAGAGTCTTGCACCTAGGGAAAAATAATTGCATGCAGAGGTACACGTTGGGGGATGAGCTGCTGGAGAGGAGCTCTGCAGAGAGGGACCTGGGTGTCCTGGTGGACAACAGGTTGGCCATGAGCCAGCAGTGTGCCCTTGTGGCCAAAAAGGCCAATGGCATTCTGGGCTGCATTAAAAAGAGAGTGGCCAGCAGGTCGAGGGAGGTGATCCTCCCCCTCTACTCTGCCATGGTAAGGCCTCATCTGGAGTACTGTGTCTAGTTCTGGGCTCCCCCATACAAAAAAGACAGGGATCTCTTGGAAGGAGTCCAGCGGAGGGCCACAAAGATGCTGAAGGGCCTGGAGCATCTCCCCTATGAAGAACAGCTAAGTGAACTGGATCTGTTTAGCCTTGAGAAAAGAAGACTGAGAGGGGACCTGATCCAGGTCTATAAATATCTAAGGTGTGGGGGGCAAAGTGGTGAGGCCAGACTCTTTTCAGCAGTGTGTGGAGACAGGACAAGCGGAAACTGGAGCATTGGAAGTTCCGCACCAATGTGCACAAGAACTTCTTTACGGTGAGGGTGACGGAGCACTGGAACAGGTGCCCAGGGAGGTTGTGGAGTCTCCTTCTCTGGAGATATTCAAGACCTGCCTGGATGCCCACCTGTGCGACCTGGTGTAGGGAACCTGCTTTGGCAGGGGGGTTGGACTCGATGATCTCAGGAGGTCCCTTCCAACCCCTATGATTCTGTGATTGTGTGATTCTGTAACACAGTCTGTCATGAATAAAAGCTTAACATAAGGTATCACAAATTCTTGGCACAATTGCTTCAGGTTATTTCTGTGCTCATTCCAAAAAGACACACTTTAAAACTCTAGTAATTGCATAGAGGTCTTTCGTACAGATGAAAGCATGCACATTTTTCACTGAAAAACAAAAACTCGAGCTTCCATAAAGAACTAGCTGGGTACGCTGCTGTTGCATTCACAATAAAAACATTTTAGCCCTGCTCTGTGTAACAGAATAGTATGTGAGACACAGCGCTCCTACAAGCAGCTTAGTCTGAAGCAGAAATAAGAACAAGAATCAGGACGTCTGACTGAGTGTTGTGGGTGACCACAGGTAATTGCCTGATTACAATCAGCTTCACTACGTCTTTTCTGTTGTAAAGGCACCATGCAGTTCTGCACCCCATACACCCGCTGAACACCTGTGAGGAGGCTCTTGTTACGCTGGCACTAATCAGTACTTGGTACCGCTGCCCCATCAGGACCCAAAACGGTAGCTGCAGTCCGGACAGGAGGCATCTCGCGCTATTTGTTTATTTCCAGAGCGACGAGCGCACAGCCAGGCACTTATCGTTTTACTCGGGTGCAGCCGAAACGCTTGACAGCCTTCCCATGCCACTCGCACCCCAGCGGGGCCCCGCGGCCCTCACAGGAGCGCGGCGCCCCCTCCGCCGCTCAGGGGGGAAAGGCGGCACTGCCGAGCTGCGGCCCGCCCGCACCCCGGGATGCTCGGAGAAGCCGAAGAGGGCTCTGCGGAAGAGTGAAGGCCGCGGCGCGGTACCTCGTGCCCGGCGGGAAGCAGCCCGGCCCGGTCAGCCCGCCCCTGGCTCCGGCCCTCTGCCGCCCCTTCCTGTCATGGCGGGGCCCCGGCAGCGCGACGAGACGGCGGGGTGGAAAGCAGCCCTCCCCAGGAGCTGAGCGGCCGGTGCCGAGCGGAGACGCCGCCCAGCCCAGAGTCGGCGGCGCTGCGCTGCGGCAGGAGGTGACCGAGATCCGCGGTCGGCGGCGGCCGCCGTGAGGGCAGGGCCTGCGGGGCGGGCCGGGCCGGGCCGCGTCGGCGGGCGACGGCCGCTCAGCGCTGCCGAGGGAGCGGGGAAGGCACCACGCGGCGCCCCGGTGGCTGCGGGCCTGCCGGAGCCTGGGACGGACGGTTCGTGCCGGGGAAGCTGGGTGGGGTGGGCAGGCCCCGTCTGGCGCTGGCTGGGAGTCTAAGTTCTTTCTGCTTGTGCCACTGCACTTTAGCGAGGGTACCTGTGTGGCCCTGGGTAAACACTGCTTGTGTTTTCTTTCCCTCGGTTTCTCTGAGGTTACCTCAAACCGGTTCTCCTGAACTTTGTGAAACCAGAAGGGACGTTTGTCCTAGAGCATATTCACAGGGAGGGACCAGCACTTAAATCCACGGTCTCTCTGTCGTCCTGTGTGCACAGCTCTCAAGGCCATGCCGTGCCAGAGGTTTGTGTTGGCCACCCATCCTGAAAGCCCAGGGATAGGCCTACGTATGGAGCGTGCAGGAGAGCGTGCTCTCACCCGCCTTCATGATAAGGCTTCAGAGATTTGTTTCCAGCCAAGTGGAAAAGGAAGTGAAAAGTTGCAAACTCGCCTTAATTGTCTCATGACATTAAGTTGCATAGTTTTGTAATTGGTTGTGCTGACTCCCACGCAGATGCTTGTAATACAGCAATCTTGTTGATTGGCTTTTGGGAGAAGGAAGGGAGGTCCTGTCATGTTCCTTTTGTTTTCCATGCAGATATTGCTGAAGGACCTGCTTTCTACTGCTTTCGTCGTTTCACTTCCTTGTGGGGTCAGCAGCATGTCTTCCACCGGGTGCACCTCAAAACTTCTCCTAGTCCTCACTGCACTGCTGCTGTTGCTGCCAGTGGTTGAAGCCATGGATGCAGGAGATACAATTGCCTTCCTGCTGGGCCTCGCTGTCAGTGTCGTTGGATTCTGTGCCTGCCTTGGCTTGTATGCTAGGAAAAGAAATGGACAGCAATGATTTCAAGAAGATGCTTAAATGAAATTTGTTTCCTAACATTGCTTGGGGTTGAGGTCTGGGATTTAAAACTGTGCTTCAATTCTGGATAACTTTTGAAAAGTTGTAGTTGAAAAATGTAGTAGATAATCCTGCAAACCCTCTTACTGTGCAATACAACAGATCAAGACCGTACTCAGTAGAAGGGATTTGTAGGATCTGTCATCATGACAGTAAGATGATTTTGCATTGCTTGTGATTAAATAATGCCTTAGAGAAGGGTGAGAACTGTTTGAATGGGGGGAGAGAACCACAGAGTGGTTCACAGTAAACAATGATAAATGGAATGTATGAGGGAGACCTTCAGCAAGTTCTGCAATTTTGGTTTCAGGGGTTCATCAGGAGGAAGCAGCTATTAGTCTTCCAGTCAGGATGACAGAGCTTTGGAAATAGCTCTGATGAGATAAGTAACGAGCAGACTGCTTTGACACAAGTGCATGTGCTCACATGGTTTTTTAATGACAGCACCTAACAGCTCACTTCCACTATTACAGGAATGAGATTTGGAAGAATTAAGAAAACATGGAAAACTCTCTTCTATTTATTTTTATTTTTATTTTAGAATGTGCCTCTTCTGTAGCCTGCGTTCTTGTTACCAGAATGGGACCGTTATTTTACTTCAACATGTAAAGCTATGTGAATCAAGTAGGGGGTATGTTTCGTTGTCACTTCTTTATTTTCAGCACTCCGTTTTCCTTTAAGCACGCTGAGTAAAGTGTTGTGTTTTGTTTTGTTTTGTTTTTTGTTTGCTTTTCTTTTTCCAAAAATGAAGATTTAGCTATTTTAGTGTGGAATTATATGTAGTGTTTCTGAATTAGGCAGTTATTAAATTTTATCAGGACAATTGTGCACATTTCTTTTTCAACATGGAAACAACTTGTTTTGTTAAAATCCAGGGTTTAGTAGACAAACCTGTTATTCTTGAGTGTCCTCCTCATGATAAACTCGGTGTTGTCAGTTAAGCATTTAGGCTTCTTTTCTAATTGATACCTGAGATTCCACAGAAGAATAGGACCAAAAACAAAGTAAAAAATGTTGATGCAAAATTCTGTTCATGCTCAGTCAAACTGTGTGTTATATGGTTGAAAGAACCTGCTCAGTAGCAGATCTAGAACCCATTTCTTTCTTTTAGTAGCAGTGTGGAAATGACACAGCTGAGAATGCCAACCACAAAGCCCTCAGGCTTATGAGGATGTTCTCACTGTCATCTTAGTTGAAGGAGCACATGAAAGCAAATAAATAACAGCAGGAAAGAAAAAAAAAGCAGCAGAATAAGCAGCGGAGGAAGGTGAACTCTCTGCAGTTGACAGAATTTTGTTCTGATCTGGTGCTGTGGGCACTGCCACTCTTGCTAGAAGTCTCATCTTTTATCTTTCAAAGTTGGAGAGAAAAGGTGAAATGTGATGCAAAGTTATGTCTGTTGATACTGTTCCTCCCCTTTCTCTGTTAGCGCCTCTGTTCAGTAGAGCACGAAGCAATGGCTAGAGTTGCGAAATAGGTTTTACGTAAGTAATTGGATGGGCAGATCATGTTCTACAAATTTTAAGATTTCTATACTCCATGTACCATATGTGGCTGTTTTGACTTCTGTCTGCTCAGAAGCTGGAGAGAGAAGCCCAGTTTATTTCAGTCTCATAATTGTGTCTATCTGTGTCTCACGGTTAATGGAGGAAGGTATAATGAAAGTGTCCAAAATACTGTGGGGTTGAAACTGGGACTCAGCCCAGCAAGCCACATTAATCTTGGTTTCTGCTCTCAAGCTACTGGAATAATAATGGTCACAAAGTTGCTCTGCTGAAATGCAAGCCTTGCCAAGTAGCTCTTCTTGTACCCCCTTCTGTGGCTTCCAAAGGCCACAATGGGACAGCCCTAAAATGAGCTTTGAATAGTAGTGTCACCTTCAAAGTCCAGTATGTGACTTTTCAACAGAGTGGATGCAAGCACACGTCATGTGTGATCTTCTGCATTCGGGCTTGGCTAAACCATTGTTACCCTTAAAAACAACAAAACACCCGGCAACTCAGTACGCTTTGCATTTCCCCAAATTTGAGAAGTCTGCCAGTTTTTCAGTAGAATATTAAATAGTACTTTCAATAGTAGAAATTTTATCACAAGCAGCTTTTCTCAGACTCCTTTATCATCAGTTTGGAAAAGATCCCTGGCAACAGTTTCACAGGATTGTGCAACACTTTCACTGTAGGAGTACAACATTTTTGTGGAATAATTAGCATCAGGCTATAGAGAAATGAGGAACCGTGCTCTTTGCCTGAAGCTGTGTGTTTCATTGAAAGGTGTTTGCACAGCATAACGGCATTGTTTCCTGGGTTCTGACAGAAGCTTTATTGAAGATTTGCATTTGTCAATTCCTTGAGTGTAAAATTTGATATCCCTGTTTTTCTTCTGCTTTAATAAACTTTCACATACGATTTGTTACCAGTCTGATGAAGTAATTTTTATGAAGAGGAAAACAGATGACAGAA
The DNA here is from genome assembly GCA_016647715.1 of Pavo muticus. NCBI lineage: Eukaryota > Metazoa > Chordata > Aves > Galliformes > Phasianidae > Pavo > Pavo muticus. The sequence continues at coordinate 1,034,871 of JACDJE010000030.1, read as the reverse complement.
ATGACTGAAACTGCTGAAATTGCTTCTATTAAATATTTTTCTTAGGTACTTTTGCTTACGTTAGATGACTTTGCAAACTCAGGTAAAAGATCTTTTCCATTTCGTAAACTGTGTGTACTTCTCTTTGTCCTATTATTGGTAAACATGAAATCTAATTTCAGTATTCTAGTATATCTAATTTCAGTATTAGTCATTTGGGAGCACTTCAGAGGGGCTCATCCTCTTACCTTGAATCTAAAAGCGTGCAGTTGTGCAGGAGCCTGTTTCCCTGGTACAAGGGAAACTTGAAGCATTTATTTTTCTTTTGGACTGTGAATTTTCAACATTATTACGCAGTTGCCTTTGTACCAGAAAAGCCATTTATGGCAGTTTTCTAGCTAGAGACCCAAGTATATATAAAGGACCATTTTCTTCTGAAGAAAAGATGTTCTAATGCTGTATAGTTATTTGAATGATACATTTTTTAGACTTCAAAAGAGGTGGTTTTATCCCAGCATTTTATGAAAACAGGGTTCTAGTTCTTTTGGGACTTCAGTAGTGCACAAAGCAGTTTTGTGCACTAAGCTAATATCGTTAGTGGCTGTATTCGGAGCAGAAAGCAAAAACAGCCTGACAATGCCTACCTCTTAACAAGCACCCTACCCTCTCATTAGTGCAAGAAAGTTGTAAATAAGGAACAAGTAGCTTTTGACTGCTGTGATTTCCATCTGCCTTTACAACAGTGTAGCTCAAAATAAGCTGTCCCACAGCATTTAACAACCAACCTACAGTCCCTTTGTGAATGGACAGATGTCGTTAGTTGCTCATTGCGCACCTCCAAGTGCTGCACAACAGCTAGGCATTGCTGCTCTGCTGCATACAGCTGTACCTGAGAACAGAATGCAAACAGTGCATCCTGTTCCTGATGCCCTTGCCTCTCTGGATGTACTAAAACTGATAAAACACTGCTGTGAACCCTTTCTTCCACACAGATAAATCCTGCTGCTGGCGGTGACACTGCTTTAGTACTATACTGACACTCAGCAATTTTATGTCGCCTTCCATCTGTAAGTGTTGTATGTTTACAGATACTAATACTTGCATACCCCTCGTATCCTTCTATGAATGAGAAAAGTAGTCAGTGACTTCACTGTGGTGTCATAGGAAGCACATGGCATCTCCAGGATGCTCGCTGGGATTTTCTGGAGCGTATTGTGCATACAGTTTGCAATCAGTGTGCCCCTGCAATTGGTGCTGCCCCTGGACTAGCCCAAAGACATTGTGTGCTAACTAGGCACAGTCTGAATCCTAGGTTCTTTGCAGAAAAGCTGTTTACAGGAGCTTTGTGAAAATGGAGCAGGGGAGTTGAATTCACCATTTTTAATAAGATAACGCATGACTAAATGGAAGAACTGTAATAGGTCTGTTGCCATGGTAAATGCTGTAATTATTATACTACAAAAGTAACCTTTCCATTCATTTTTACATCTGCTGAAAGGTTTGGCTGATGTAATGTCAGGAGATTCTTAAGAGTGGTGGAGAGGAGGGCTTGGATCTGGTTGTCCTCCCATTTTACACTGGACAAATTGCTAAGAAGTGATGTGAAGTCAGCTGAGGGGGCTTGTTCACCAGATTAGAAAAATAAGACCAGTATCTAGAATTAAAAGCAGCAAAACGTAGGGTGAGCTTTGATGATACTGAAGATGCACAGCACCCGAAACACTTTATTCCCAGTGATACTGGTCTTTTAACTTCTGCGGAACAAGGTTCTAATGTGTTAGATAATGACTGAAAAATAAACCATACCACAAAGGGTTAAGTTATAAGAGAATGTAACCAGCTTTAAAATTACAAAGATTTTCAGTTCATATGAATAGGCAAGAATACATAAATACTACATTTTCAATATTCAGAAAGAAATCTTTTCAGCAAGCAAGCTGGAATGTACATACCAAGGTTTGGTATGGAGACTACTGTAGAAGCACACCTATTTTGAACTGAAAACAAAAAAAGAACAATGAAATTAAATAGATATTCAAAATATTTCCAGATATTGACTGGTCTCCCCAGCTGCCCCATATTTGCAAATATGTGGGAGGCTCTATCAAATTTAGGAGCAGGCACAACAGGCAGCTAGCATAGCATTTTGTTTCTGGATCATTCATCTTAGCAGAACCAAGATATTGATGAGAAAATCAAAATGAAGCAGCCCACTGGAGTGCTAAGTATAACAAGCTCTTGATGATTTCGAAGACCTGAAAGTAGGGTGGCCCCTAGCTGATCTCCAATAGCTGATCTCCAATCTGCAATCATTACAATCGGGAGGAAGCATCTTGTCCCCATATCCTAGGGCTTGCTGCTGGGTTGGGTTGAAGTTTGTCTTCTACCTTAGCTTCACCGTGTTGGCTGTCCTTTTCAACTGTTTTTGTGTTGGAAATTTCACCTGGAATCCACATTTCCAGCAGCTTTCCCAGCTGCCTTCATTCAAGGCACTAAAATGCTCATGCACATCTTCATACTGTTACTTAGCAAATAAAAGAGCTTGAAAAATTACCTTTTCTCTTCAAATGGGGTCAAAATACTGCAGAGCAACATAGTTCTCCAAAATTCATTAGAGAAGGATCTGTCTTTGTCTTTTGTTCTTCTGTTAATACAGTTCTTCGCACACATTGCTGTAATACAAAGATTAAATGACACAACAGCATGTCCCTTCCAAACCCCCTCACAGAAAAGCAGCAGTCCTAAAACATGACCAATTTTAATCCCGGCACAATTAAAGCAAGGAAAATTGCCATTTTTATCAACATATGTTCACTTTCTATTTCGTGAGTTACCTATGAAACCAGGATGTCTTTAATTAATTCCAGAGCTGTTCAAGGACATTTTCTGCCAACCTTTTTCAGAACTTAGCAGGCTATGGAAATTACACGGTAAATACCTGCACTTATTTCTCAGACTTTAACCTAATATGATCTAGCTGTGATTGTTCATAAGTCACATGTAGCAGTTTTAAAATGTATTTGAATCTACTTAAATGATCTAGAGTATTAGCAGAAGTCATCCTGACTCATTTTTCCTCAAACATGTATTTATTCCAGTGTCTTCACGAATGGCAAGGAACAATTATGCCTTGTTAAAGTTTGAGCTTTTAAGAAAAGCCATTTGTGGTCAACTTCCGAAAGTCTACCTGAGACTTGGAGAGAGTTTATAGCTGACAGTGTTTATATAATCTACATCTATCAAAAAATAAAAGTCCTTTTTCAATAAAAAGTATTATTTCAATGGGCCTTACACAAATCACTTTTCATCTCTTCATAAAAATTAAAGATGTTGATCATATATCCAGTGCAGTTGCCAATAGGAAACCAGTACTCGGCAATAAATGTCACAGCCATGTTTTTCATTCTGTTGTATTTGCAGAAAGAAAACATAAATCCCAGAAACCATTGTACATTAAGAATAGGCAGAAAGTGCTTTCTCAAGAACAAGTCAGTGTTATCTAGTAATAATTATGGCCCTGGTGAAAAACTCAGTGAAGTCAGCTCAAAAAATTTTATTGTCTTAAAATTAAATCAAGCTCTCTTAAAGGGGTGATCAAACTGTGTCTTTTGAGCCCCATACAACTTTGTCACGGCCATTTCTCATGCCAGGGTTTTGGCAGCAGGCTGTGCTGATGTAAGGGATGCTGGGTAACCTCACAGATGCCGGGTAACCTTAAATCCTGTCTGGGGTGTGACACAGCTGGGTCTCCCTGGGTTCCAACTGCACACCCAGGCCACTACTACCTCTTCTCTCCAAGGGGTCATCTCCTGCTATGACAAAAACTGGATAGTTGATTGGGTCTCTGTTTAGATGCTCTCAGTTACAACTGTATGGCTTATGAGTCTTTAACCTTCTTCCATGCCAGATTTCAGGTTTCAAAATTCAGTTTTGGATATTACTCTTTATTTTTAAAGAGCTTGTATACCTATCTTTTCAAATTCAGACTGTATGTGGAGCCTGCGCTTGGAATTGAGAGAAGTAGGAAAGCAAAGATCACTGCTAGAACTCAAGGGTGACTGAAAGCATATCTCTAAAATGCCCATCCTCAAAAGGGGAAAAAAAAATCTTATATGGGAAGAGATCAAGCCAGGAAATGGGCTAGGTGACCTGCAGAGTTCCTTTCCAACCTAATTTACTGTGTGATTCTATGAAATCTTAGTTGTAAATGGGATGCATAAACAGCAGCTCAATTCGCTCCTATCTTTATGGCAAACAAGGATATATTTGTGGTGAATAAATCTAATCACAGTGTGAGCCCATAGGGAACCTGACCACAAAAGCTGTGCGGCTGTTCAGTCATCATGTAAGACCACAGGGAAACCAGATGTACCAGGATTCTCCCACTGCGTTTAGTGAAACTCAATCCCCGAGGCATTAAAAGGTTATGGAAAAAAGGGAGCAAATACAGCATATGTACAATAAGCCTCTTTTCAGAGTAGAATTTTAGAGATGGGCTTATGGGGCTAGTGCTGTACTCCAAATGGAATTCAGTGCTTCAGTTCAAAGCCTCAAATGTGAGTTACCTCAACTCCTGACAAATTCAGCATTTCAAAAATATTAAGATTTGACAGCCTGAAAAAAAGACTGTGTTGCACATGGTGTTCACATTGCATCAGTGGGAGGTTTGGACAAGGTCAGAGACAAAATGCAGGTTTGGATGCAGCAGCTAAGTCAAAAGGATCGAGGGCTTCCTATCTTTTGACCCACAGAACACCTTGCAACAGATGGTGCCCAGGGGGAACTACAGCCACAGTAGGCTCCAGCCCCATCTGATTCGTTATGAAAACATTAGCTAAATTATTTATTTGATTAACTGAATGCCAAATTTTCATCTGGTTAAGAAAAAGCTTGAAGTTGCTGAAATCAGTACAGTCATCCTGATTTAAATTCATTTTGAACAGCAATCACAAGAGGCTTCATTCTGACCTTGCACCAGCCCTTACACTTCTGTGTAATGCAGTAGAATTATTCTTGATTTCCATTTATGTGAAAATCTAAATTGGTTCTTAAAATAGATGCTGTCTTTTTTTTTTTCCTCTCAGTCTGCTACCAGTAAATTATTTGACCTACATCTTAATAAATATTGGAAAAAAATGTTCTCCCCACTCCTATTCCACAAATACATTTCAGAACTCATATATTCAATTTATACTCCATTGGTTTTCCCCCAAGATTTATCACCCAAGAAAAAGGAAACCCACAGGACAGCCCACTCTCAAGGACGCCAGACTAATATAAAGTGCCTGCTCACTCACTTTTAATGCATGTGTGCTGCACACGCCTGACGTCATCAGCTTATGTTTCTGTCTTGTTTTTCCTCTATCATTTCAGTTGTAAGACAATTCAGTTTTGTCTCTATATCAAACAGTTCTCCAAGAGCTCCCTCCACCTAGTCTGTATAAGGTTCTCTGTACTGAATGAGAAGCGCTTTGTAAATCGTTTTCTATCCAGAAGTAGCAAGCAAATCCCAGTAAGAAAGATTATGCGTTCAATTTCAGAAGGACCAACAAGTAAATTACTATAGCTGTAAGTTAGAGATGTAAAGCACTCAAAATCTGAACTTTCATGAGTTTTGCCAGAAGTTTCTTTGCTTAACTCCCGATAGACTTAATGGGAAATAACCATGAAAATCCCTTCTGCTTCCAAAGGAGTACTTACTGACCTTCCGCTGCTGAATGAACAGCATGTGATCACTTTATGCACACCAGCAAAATAAACTGAGTGTATTCAAAGTGAATTCCCAATTATCTGAAACTGGCGGTACTTACCAGATATCAGTTTGCTGCCTTAATATATCACAGTGACATCTGTCTTAATGCAGGACAACAAAAATTGACGGATTCACTGCAAAATACATGTTTGCAAAGCAAATGTCATAAAAGCAAGGTGAAAGGCACTGACAAATAGACCTTAAATACACCCTCATCCATGTAGTAGCAGCTGAGATATTTGTTCAGAAGGATTTCCACATCCTCTCACAGGACTGAGCTTTCATCTTTTCTTTATCTGCTGTAGAAAAAACACTTTCGTCTTGTCCTGTTTGCAGCAGCTACACTCATTTCTCATGAAGAAATGAAAGCTAAGGAAGCAGACTTCATGAGTGAAAGACTGCTTTTTTCCCTTGTTGAACAATTTGATCCCTACCACCAGCTTATAGTAACTATTTCTGGTCTCATTACCAAGATGGAGAAATGTGCAGGTTATATAGAACTAAGACATTTGCAATGTATTTTATAAGTACTTGTGTTTCTCTAAACTTACCACAGAAATAAAAGCATGTAAACTACACTGGTTCAAAAATCTCCTTCAAGGATCTTCTCACTGAACAGACCAGAACAAATCTTTCACCATTCCCTGGTGCAGTCACTTCAGAAATTCTTTCTTAAAATTGCTAAATCATGCAGTTTTATTCATGTTACAGCATATCTAAGCTTTAAGACATGATCCTGATTCAAGGTCTACTAGACCTGCATCTCTTTCTTCCTTTTAGCACTTAGAAACCCAGTGTTTAAATCTCAGCATATTCTTAGTACTAGTCATTATTCATCTTTTTTATATTGTTCAATTTCTAGGCATGATTTAAGACATATTTTTACACTAAAAAGAGGCATTTAGCATTGTTTTGAAATATGCCTCACTCTATTCATTAGGAGCCATATTTGAATATCTGTATCCCCAGTTTAGCAGATTTTAAAGTAAAGGTTAGTGGGCTTAAGGATCAAAAACCCACTTCACCTTAAAATTGTTTTGATATAAACAGGTCCAGAATTGTACTCCAAGACTGCAAAGTGAAACAGAAGTCTGAAAGTTTCAAACTAAGGCTGTAACTATAGCTCTCTTCTCCTCCCTGTATCTACCAAAAGCTATCCCAACTCTGTTATATAACTCGCCCAAATTGGTCAACAGGACATTTAAATCTAGCCTTGTGTTTCCACAGATTCTATGTACTCAATTGCCTCTGGCTGCTTGTGCCTCTGGCAGAAAAACACTTCTTACATTTCTTCTTACATTTCTACAACACACCTTTTCTTCTCATTTCTGTCTCATTCCAGACTGCCCATTAGGCTACCCTCCTTCTTTTTTAACTTTTCTTTCTCTGTCAGCATCACCAGGTTTCCTCAGGATGTGGTCCACATTTTAGTAACTAAACCACTTTGGCAAATAAATCATTCTGAGCAATTGCTAACTCTTTTTGTCTGAGAATCTTGTCAGCATTTCATGATGTTCCATGGTTGGCCCTTTGAAAATTCAATACACCAAAAAGCTTAGGAAAAAAAAAACTGTTCTCCTTTCAGTACAGAGCGCGCAGGTTGAAACAGAAAGATCTGGAGGACCCATGATATCAAAGAGAATTCATAAGTTCTACATAAATTCCTCAAATTGCCACAGTTTTGTTACACATGCATATTTATGAGGAGATATTATACATAATGGAGATATACAGTATATCAACTAAATGTTCTGTTAGTTTTTGAAGCATAACATTAATACCAAAGGCAGCACAGAACTACCCAACAGGTGTCTTCCTTGGCTGCCTGTCCTGTACTGTAAGGAGCTGGTATGTTTACTCATCAAAGGAAACGAGTGCTTTTATGTCCAGGCACACATCCCAGATTAGGAAAAGCAGATCACTAGTATTTAGATCTCTTATTTCCACATTTTATTTTAATAATAGAGAGTAAGTTCACCGAACTTTAAAAAAAAATATGAATATGCAGCAGAATCACTGCGATCCAGATGTGAGATGGAGGATGATCTATGTGTCTTCCTCCCAGAAAAAGTCCTTAGAAGAGTCCCACCTGCCTGATGTGTTCAAGTAAGGGGCAGCAGCAGCAGCGCTGAGCCTAGAGCACATACAAATACTGCAGGAAGCCCACCTTCTGCATCACCACTTAGCACCAGGAGCTGCAATCCTGGAACACATGATTTCATATCAATTCTGGATTCTCTGAATGTAAAAATAGAAGGGCAAGGGCACTACAAAACAAAACAAAACCAAAAAAGAAGTGAAAAGAGAAACTGATTATTGTGTCCACTGCCTAGGACACTTGCCTCCAACAGTAAGATTTAGGTCTTGGCTGCTGCTCCATGGCCTGACCTGATGTAGTCAAGCAGAAAACAGAACGAAAACAACACTAAACAATTCATGTAGCAGGGATCAGATCCCATATGTTTCTCCTGCCAGCTGAGTGTCTTATTTAGCTCAGCACAATATCCTGTTGCTGCTCTGCTTTTTACTCTTTTCTTTAAATACCATTAGGCATTCAAACATTGCCTAATTATATGCAAATACTAGTCCAATTAAGGACCAGATCTTGCCATTTGCTAACATTAGGCTAATTAGTTCTGTAGGTGACACTTCAATAAAACATTCATTCTTTCATACCGCCATGAAATAGGCAATTCAGTAATAACTTTGTATTTAAAATTCCATTACAGAACTGCAATCATGCAGTTCTTCCTACAGTACCATCACAGTGCTGCTCTGATAGTATCTGCAGAAATCAACTCGTGTTTCTTACAGATGACCTACCTTTACTGACATAGGCTGTTTCCTGCATCTGCACCGTAAGTACCTTAACACTTCCAGTCTTCCCCTCTTCCAGTACATAAAGGGGCATACAGGAAAGATGAGGAAAGAGTGTAGTGATAGGAAAAGGGGTAATGGTTTGTAATGGTTTAAACTGAAAGAGGGAATGTTTAGATTAGATATTAGGAAGAAGTTCTTTACTCAGAGGTTGGTGAGGCACAGGAACAGGTTGCCCAGAGATGATGTGAGTGCCCCATTCCTGGAGGTATTCAAAGCCAGGGTGCATGGAGATCTATGCAGCCTGATCTAGCGGAAGGTGACCCTGCCCATAGCAGTGGGGTTGGAACAAGATGGTGTTTAAGGTCCCTTCCAACCCAAACCATTCTATGATTCTATAACGTAAAATGGCTTCTCCATATTCTACATATAAATGAGAACATTTCGTACTTAATAACCAACAAACTTACAAAAGGAAACCATGCCACTAGGCCTTAGCTGCCCAATAAGTTGCATTAAACAGGTAACAGCTGAGGTGACATGCAAGTACCCAGGAGTATTTCCACATTCTAGATCATAAGACCTGAAGATCAGAAGTAGGAGATATATCCATGCTAAATACTCATAAAGCCAGCACTCACTTCCCATCCCAGATGTTACAGACTTGACTCTCCACTGTTTGAACCCTAAGCATTCAAAGCAATTATCATTCAGGACAATATATTATTTTTAACTATTGTTTGGGGGTTTTTTGGTTGGTTGTCTGGTTGTGGGTTTTTTTGTTTTTTGTTTTTTTTTTGTTTTTTTGTTTTTTTTTGGCAGAGCTTTGAATCAATCCAGAGTCTGTATACTGTACATGTCTGTATTCAAATAAAAATTGAAACAATAAATTAGTAGGAAGTCTAATGCCTAGCTGTGAACCGACCATATCAGCAAAAATAAGTATTTCTAACACTGACATTGTTAATTTTTGTCCCTGAGCATGGCCTAAAATTTCTCTGAAAGCTGTCAGTGACAGTTATCCTATTTTATCCTATTATTTTTAAATCCCTTTCTCAGTATATTGCTAGAAATAGAAAATGCTATTGCCAAATAGTGTCTGTAATCCGACAACATGCTGTCCATTCATGGTTCACCTCTAACCTAACCTTAAAGATGGCAGAAGATTGGAGAACTGATACTCTCAACCCTGCAAAAAGAGATTGAGATATATCGCTGTACACAAATAACAGCCCTGCAAATAGTTCTTTGAGCACTAGAAGAAATGGAGCAGTAACTGCAACAGAAGCAAGGGGGAGCTCAGCAGTGTGACTATTAATCAGTATGATATCAAACTAATGAACAGGATGATATCTTCAGTCTGTCACAGAACCAGCAAGGTCTTTGGTTCTATTAGCATGGTGTCTGCTACTTGCCATTTTGCAGAGGCTGTGCATTTGTGCATGCCCAAGCCTGGTCACAAAGAATTTGGATTAGAAAGGGACGTCCCTAGGTTGTTCTGAGAATACAAGTGGGAAGAAGGTAAACTCCATGGCAAGCTGCCAACACCTACATTCACAAAACTTCAGGGACCTCACATGTCTCTGAGATCATGTACCTAACTTCATTAAAACTTCACTGCAGGCTCAGTGAAAAGGAGGAAATGTGCATAAATTTACTTAGTCATTATATAGCTTCATGATAGAAAGTATATGAAAAATAATGAACTATAATCACTCCTCTCATTAGGCCCCAACCACTTCCTAATTATCTCCAGTGAACCAACAGCACAAAAAGAGATGGGATAGAATAGCTTTACATAACTGGTATAGCGACATGCATTGCAAACATGAGACTTTCTGCACTTTGTACTGGGTGCATAGAAATGCTGGACAGAGTTCAGCTGGAAGAAGTCATCCTTCCCTCATCTCTCAGGCATTTTTAGGTTCCTCTCTCAAGGCAAGCAATCTCTCTGTAATGTCACCAACCCTATTCATTTTGCTCCACAGTGTTCCAGTGGCATCTGTAATGGTGACAAAAAAAAAAAGGGCTCTTGAATGCTGATTGGCACTGCTAATGACCATGACACTGCAGAGCTGCTGTGCGTTTCAGCAGTGGCTGGCTTATTTTGAGTCCCAACTTTCCATTTAGCAAAGTAAGAGCATGACATAGCCTCTGAGTAAGCATTTTATTGAAACTCAAGTGTTAAAACAGCACAGACCAAAGGACCATCAAACATAATGCCTGAGAAGGGGTGAGGTGGGCAAACAACAAAAACCAAAGACTTCTTTTGTTTAAAAAAGAAAATCCACATGCTTTTGTCTAACATTGGTTTCTACAGCTAGCAGACTGCACTGTAACCGATTTTCCCACTGAAGTACATATACACAGCTTTCTATGTTAATGGTCATGTGGTGCTGACTTGCATTGGCTAGAAATCTTAACTGGACTGAGGACACCTCCCTCTGACCACATGGGTCAGAAGGGTGGCAGAAAGTAACATCTGTAACAGCAGGCAGAGGGAAGGCCAGGGCTGCTCAGGCTGCTCATAGCACGGCCCTGGGTCAGCGCTCCCACTTCCTTTCCTGAATTCTGAATCTGAAAGTCTCTGCTGGTTTCACACCACGTTGCTTTTGTACTACTGGTTAGGGAAGGCGCATGCAAAAGTCATACCACTCACCTAGGGTGACTTAATCACAAGTTCATAACCATGCTCAGCACTGGTCCTTTCAACTACTTTGGTTGCTGAATTGTACCACTATGACAACTTCATATAACAGCATGTCATGCACAGAAAAAAGATATGAGTGCAAGGAATGCATTTACAGTAGTTGAAAGATGCACTGCAATATAGCTTACGATAAATATGTACAATTAATTGGATTAATTAAACTTCAGATGAAAATACATTAAATACATGAGTCGTCACTTCTGTGAGACTATCCCCAGTGTCTGTGCATGTGCTTCAACAAATCCCATCTACTGCGTTTGTAAGAAAGGGTATTTTATTTCTGGCAAGGGAGAAAGAAGAAAGTTTTTTCCTCCCATTCCACATTCAATTAACAAAACCATCAACAGAATTTCTGGCACGTGAGGAGAGCAGACAGACAGTATTTAGCACAAACCTCAGTAAGCTCAGCTCACATTCTCTTAAAGTACTGATGAGAGGTTCATTCTCCTCCCCAGGAGTACAAGGAATAACAACAGGTGTCCTCCCAAGGTCAGCAGCTCAGGACCTCACAGAGGACTACACTGCTGCTCATACTAACTAAAGACTGTTGATGGAATGAGAATTTTAATACTGCCCACTAACAAAACTGCAAGTGCAGTATTATTCACATTAAAAAAATGATACATGGGTCCACTGGATAGTGTTTACTCTCTGTTTTGCTGGTTTTTTTTAATTTGAGCTGAAGAAGTTATTCAAAAATTTAATTTAAAATATGACATTATTTATATGTACAATTTATGAGGAATCCAAGATGGAAATATCAGACTAATATTCTCAACCATTCAAAAATATTACCTTAACAAATCTATCTACTTGGAACAACGCCTTCAGCTACTATAAAGTTCCTTTTATTATTTTTATACCTGTGGAACTGTGTAGATCACTCTGAAAGTAATGCCTCCTCTTTATATCCATGGAAACTACAACAGATACAAAGAGCACAATAACACTATGTAGCTGAGAAAATTCTCAGCTACAAAACACTGTTTTTCAACACTGCCACCACCATTAGCTGTTCATTTTCACCAGCGATGAACAAGAGCCTGCATGCCACACTCATAAACATCTGCATCAGTGGAGGTGATCCACTGTCACTGTCACCACCTCACATCCACTGTTGATCTCCACAAACATTCAGCAAGCATTGATGAATATCAGTGGGTGCCATTTTTTCTTCATGGAGGAATTCAGTGACACAACTTGGCTTCATAGCACTTCCGTGTCAGACGTCATTTTGTCAGACTGCCCCTCTGCTGCCATCCGTTGCAGGGCAACAACAGGATGCTGGTGGAAGGTTCAATCTCTACTGCCAACATCCGCCTCTGACGTCATGGGCCAACATCATAAAATAGGAGGCTTTACTTTCCAAGAAGCCTTGTAAATCACTGATTTGCATAACTGTGGATGTGAGTAGCTGTATCCTTGATCAGTTTTTATTACCACTCCACTCTGGCTATGAAAATAATTCGATAATTCTTCGGTACAGGACAGGACATACGGTGAACAAACCACAAAGGCAGTGTAAAACTCTTTCTCTCTCTAAATCACATATATATATAAAGGCCAACTTTTACTTCCTTTACTTGCTTGCACAAATAAATTAGCAGTGCAATTTCATATAGGTAATTATTTATGGACAAGGTTAAGTTCATTTGCATTTCTGACTATCTGATAGAAATCAAGTCCACACTACCTGAATTGCATGAAAAATAACTGAACACTATAATTCTTACTTAGTAGTGTATCTATGAAAGCTAGATGCAAAAGATGTGTGTTCCATCTCTCAAATATAGTTCTAATGAAAAAAAAAGGTCTTAAAAAGTGTTTAGAAGCCTGGGGATACAGATAAATATCTAATGGGATTTTCAGAAGCATACTGGTTTCTTTCCATTACAGTCACACAAAGTAGATATTTCCTTCTAAAGACTTTCTGTATTTTCAGAAGATAACCTTTTGTATATTTGCCCTTAGATCTTTGTTTATCCCTGTGTAAATATGCAACACAGATCAATTTTCAAGAACAAAAATTAAGTTTCAGAGGGCACTTTTGAAACAGTCATTAAACACTTCTGAGAAATATTTAAAAAACAACTGAGGATCTGGCTAAAAATTAATAAAAATAAACTGCAATAATTATCCATAGGAATAGTTCTTGATAGTCATACGAATGCGGTTTTATTACAAGAGAAAATAGGCATCACCAAGACGAAGACCACTTCAGACATCTTCAGCATGGGGGGAAATTTATGTCTGTGCTCAGAGCCAACCCAGGAGCCAGACACTACCAACAATGTCTTTAGTCTGCAAACACTTTACAAAGCACGGGAACCAAATATATTGCAGGTGAAATTCTCCACTGTGCAGGGGTCTTTCACAGGTCTCTGTATTACATAAGTCCTACTTAAATACTATTCTAAAGTTGCACAAATCTACAGCACTGGCATGAAATTTCCCTTGGAAGAATTCCTTGAGCCCTTTGAAAAGGATGTACTTTGATAGCATCTATCACAGTCTCTTAAGCAATACATAAATCTTGTGCTGGCCTCTGCACTGAGGTGGGTACGCCTTGCAGAGTATCTCTTCTGTTCTGAAGAATTGTCGCAAAATCCTACAGTGCTTTACAGTTTACACTTAGCAGACTGAGCAGATATTACATACTGCCAAATTTCCGAACCACCAGTAAACACCTTAATTTCTGAAATAATCAAGAGAGCATAGGCATGAATATTTTACAGGTTAGCTACTCACAGCATCTGGCCCTAGACTTGAAATCCTGATTCCGCTGAAACTGGTGAGAGTTGTTACTGACAATGGTGAAGCCAATATCTCACTCCATCTTTTCAACTGATAGTCATTTGTCATCACTAGCCTGTGCTCCAGCCCAATCTCTACCTCAGACTCCATTAGTGAGATTTCTCAGTGCCAGACTTTTCTAAAAAGTCTCTTCCATCCTGAGGAAAAAGCTCAAGACCATGAGTATCGCCTACCAAGCATGCCTACCTTGCTCACAACTTGGTACATGATTCCTCAAAAGAAATCAAGTGCCATGCACCCAAACTACTGCTGTTTCTTTATAATAGTATTCAACCATTCGCCATGCAGGTTCCAGAATTCCTGATACCTGGCTGTGCATACCCAAACATAAACCTCATGGGAATGAGCTGCCTTGATCTCCTGCCGAAAACCAAATATTGCTAGGTATGACTCTCCAATGAGGTGATCCTGATCTAATAGGTCCAATTCACTGCACCCAGACCCTTGTTTTTTCTCACTGTCCGAAAAGAAAATTTTAACAGTCCACATATGGGAACCTTAGTTACGAGCAATAATGCAGAGTACCTCACCAGTTAATGTTCTACACTATGATTCTTTATGAAAAGTTAGATAACTATATAAGTACAAAATGAAAGAGCTCTGTACTATAACTCTCAATAAATTTACAGTAGGTTTGCCCAAACCTGTACATACAGGAAATAGTCTTGGCTCTCATAGTCTCTAGGGAGTGTTCTAATCACTCTGCTGTTAGCTCTCATGGGGTAAATAAATTCTCTTGCTCCTATGCTTCACTTGTACTCTGTCCTCTTCCCCTTCTTTCCTGGGGAAAAGCACACTTAAGACACTTCAGTTAAGAAGGGAGGGAAAAATATTTACCTTCCCAACAGTAATCAGTTCTTTCATCTGAGATGCTTACATGGCACCTGTGTTGTCCTTAATTTTGCTGCCCTTACACTGAGGAATGGGCCACTCGCTCTGAGTTCCTGATCCCTTCTTGTGGCAAAGCCCCAAGAAATTCTGCTTGGCTATCCTAATCACCTCACTTTGCCACAAAGGCTTCCTCAAAATTCTTTTTCTGTACCTTTCCATTCTCAAGAACACTTGTTCTGAAGAATAACTCAGAACAGATCTCTTCATCTGTCCTTAGAAACTACTGCATGACACCTTTTTTGGAATGATGACAATGACAATAATGTCATATTGCTTACTCTTAAATACAAACCCTAAATTAGAATCTACAAATAGGCTCTGGCTGTGAACATACTATAGCTGTCCTGAAGCAGATATGATCAACCTGCTCCCTAATCTGGTATTTTAAGTGTTTAATTTTTAAAGCATTCAGAGAATTCTTCGCTGTATTAATAAGTCTACTCTTACCAGCTTGGTAATCATTTTCTTGTCCTTCACATTTTAAGTTTGAGAATGACTATAAAAGTCACTGTAGAAGTATCTTTGCATGCATATATTTAACAACAGGAGTAGCTGGAAAAGTCTTTGTGAAAGGGAAATTAACCCCAAAGATGAACCACCAACCCAACTTCATATTGATTACATGAATGGAAAAAAAGATGTGGCAACTGAGCTCTGTATGAGTTTTCTGTTCAAGAAAAAGACACGTGTGAAACACTGCAATTTTTTGTTTTAAGTAACTGTATTGTCCAGTGACTGCAGATCCAGGGCCTAACCACACTGCCACTGAAACCAATCTTGTGGTTTGGCCCTTAATTCCAACGATTTTTAGATAGTGATAGTTTAGATAGTGAACCTGAACTTTGACAGCAGCTTTAAAGATACCTGTAGTCTACCAAGGGTCTCAAAGACATGACACACATTACGAAGCACCCCTACAGGTCTATTCCCCTGAATAACCCATTCTGACACAACTGGAAGATCCCAGTGAGAAAGTTATAAGTTCCCTCTTCCCCAGTGGAGGGAACTGGGGTTGTTCAGTCTGGAGAAGAGGTGGCTCAGGGATGACCTCATCGCTCTCTACAACTCCCTGAAGGGAGGTTGTAGTGAGGTGGGGGTCGGTCTCTCTTCTCAGGTAACAGCAATAGGACGAGAGCTAATGGCTTTAATTTGCACCAGGGGAGGTTCAGGTTGGATCTTAGGAAAAACAACTTCTCCGAAAGAGTGGTGAGGCATCGGCACAGGCTGGTGGAGTCACCATCCCTGGAGGTGTTCAAGAACCATGGAGGTGTGGTGCTGAGGGACACAGTTAGCGGATATGGTATGGATGGGTTGGTGGTTGGACTACATGGTCTTAGTGGCCTTTTCCAGCCTTAATGATTCTATGATTCTAAGTTCCTCAGGACCCTGATCTCCTTATACAAAAGAAGTTCCACAAGCTCTTTCAAGCCAAAACAAATTATATTGGGTGCAACTCTCTTTTAGTTTTCTTGGATTAACTCCCATGCAGCCTAAAGGGGCAGGAGGGCTGAGGGACAGGCTCTTGCAAGTGTTTATTTTTTTCCCCAAACCCTTCCCATTTTCTCCAGGTTGCCGGACAGTGGCACCCCACACGGGTCTGCCCACCCGCTGACAGCATCGGCCGCACCTGCCTCGGGCCCCGCCGGCTCCATCCGGTGACAGCACCGGCCCGCTGGGCACCGGGCCCCGGCCCTTCGAGTCGCCCCACCGCCCGGCCCGCTCGCAACCGCGCGTGAGGGGAGTGCTGGGCATGCTGGGGCAGAGCGGGCTGACATGAGCTCTCGGCCCCGCTGCCATGCAGCGCGCTGGCATTTCTGCGCTGTTCTGCCTGAATTTTGCGAAAGGCGCTTTGCCGGCGGCAGGGTGGGAAGACTCTGGGCAAGCGCAGCGCCCTGACGACCCCGCAGCCAATACGCCTTCCCCGAACCGCGGCGGTTTCAGGGACCCCCCGCTCGGAGGCCGGCGGGAAGGCATCCCCGGGCGGGGACGGGGCAGGGACCGCCGCCGGCGGGATCCGAGTGGGTGACAGCTGCGCGGCGGCCGCTTCCTCGCCCCCGTTTCCAGCGACAGGGGCGGGAGGGGGAGTTCAAAGGCATAAACAAGGAGCGCAGGACCAAATTCCTCCCCCTCCCTCTCCTCTAACGGGCTCGGCGATAAATCCAGCTCGGCTATGCTTCGCGATGGGGACGTGCCGCCGCCTTCCCCTCGCTGAGGCGGGGGCCGCGTTCCCCTCCCCGCGGAGACGGCGGCTGCGGCGGGGGCTGCCGCGCTCCCGGCGAGAGAGCGGCCGCCGCTGAAGTGCCGTGCCCCCGGCCAGCCCGCCGCCGCCGCCGCGGTACGGGGGGGACCGTGCCGCTGCGACAGGGGAGGACGGGGCTCGGCGCGGGGAGGAGGCGCTGCGAGCATGCGCCGGGCGAGCCGCTGACTGGGCGCTCCGTCAGGGTACCGAGGAAAAGGAAAAAAGAAAGAAAGAAAGAAAAAGGGATGAGGGGAAGGAGGATGAGAGACGGCGGAGGGAAGCGAGAAGGGTTTTAAAGGAAGCCGGCGGGATCCCGCGGGAAGGAACGGCTGTGG
>JACDJE010000030.1:950475-1017079 GCA_016647715.1 Pavo muticus | reverse complement strand
GTGCGCGGTGTGTGCGGTGCGTGCGGTGTCCGTGTGCGCGGAGGCAGGGCCGCGCGGCGGGGACAGCTCCGCGGAGGAGGGGAAGCGGCGGGGCCGGCGGGAGGGGGAGGGGGAGCCTGATTTCATGGTTTTAAAACGATGCCATGATCTGATCAGCCTCTGTTTACACAGCAGCAATCAGGCTCTTTTGTGGACGGTAAGAATGGAAGGATCTTGCTGGGGATTCAGCGGGAATATCCTTTGCACGCCCGAGGTGGCGGAGCAGCGCTCGGTGCGGGCGGCGGGCAGCCCGGGGCTGCTGCGGGGCTCTGTCCCCGGCGCGGGGGGAGGAAAAAAAACAACGGCGGCACAGAGGCAGGCAGAGCCCTTCCATTTATTTCGTTTTGCTGCATGAAATGTGCCCCGGTGCGTTCGCCGGGAGGATTAGCGGGCGTCGTGGAGCCCCAATTAGCGGGAAAAAAATAATAATAAAGGATGCAGTCGATGTGCGATATATTTATTTAAGCATAACCCAAAGCAGCCCTCCCCGAAGGATGGGCATTATGTCTTGGGTGTGATGCATGTTTTGTCTCGGTATTTACATCGAGCGTTGCTTATTCCGAATGATGTCGAGGCTTTAAAGATTTGCATTAAAGCGGAGAGGGGGGGACCCTGAAGCACAGTGCCATCTGCTGCCTGGCGTACCTGTTTGTTTGGAAGCCGAAATGATGAAATTACGGTTTGCAGGAGGAAGGGAGGGGGATAACGAATACCGTTTCTCTTAGAATGTGCATGAACTAACACGGCGTGATTAATGTGCTTTGGTGACTCGGGTTAAAAAACATAAATTCTGCAGGGTTTCTTTGGGTGTGATCCGTATCAACACAGCAGCTGCCTCTAAAACACTGACAAATACCGTAGCCGTAAAATAAACATAGGTAATGTCAAAATACCAGCAGTCTGTGGGGATTTTTTTTCAGGATGTCAGTGATTAGCTCTTGGGCTTGCAAACTGGGAATCTTTTGATTCATAAAATCTCTGAGGCTTTGACTGTAAAATGCCATACGCTACCAAAGCTAAGGGGCACTGGCCAGTTCTGAGACTGTAACCAGCCAGATCTGTGAAATGCCAATGATCAAACATGCTGAACAGTAAGTATGTATTATGTATCTGTGAAAGCCTCGTGATTTTTAAAAACAAACAATAGTACTCAAATTTACAACTTCATTTGCTTCTCCATAAATTACCATCTTTGTTAGCACTTTCTGACATCATTTCTTGTTAACTTAAGAACTGATAGCTCGATTTTTTTTCAGATATTTTGATGGCATGACAAATCAGAACGAAGAGGATGTACTGTATGACTAGACACCAGATCAGTTCTGTTTGTGGATTACATTTTCAGTAAGATGTATGGATCTATTTTTTCCTTGTTCTTATATATAGATCATGAGACTTGACTGAGGCAATATACATATCATCCATCCATCTATGGCGAACTACAGCCATGCAGCTGACAACATTTTACAAAATCTCTCTCCTTTAACAGCTTTTCTGAAACTGACTTCACTGGGTTTCATAATAGGAGTCAGTGTGGTGGGTAACCTTCTGATCTCCATTTTGCTAGTCAAAGATAAGACCTTGCATAGAGCTCCTTACTACTTCCTGTTGGATCTTTGCTGCTCAGATATCCTCAGATCTGCAATTTGTTTCCCGTTTGTTTTCACCTCTGTAAAAAATGGCTCTACTTGGACGTACGGGACTCTTACTTGCAAAGTGATTGCCTTTTTGGGGGTTTTGTCCTGCTTTCACACCGCTTTCATGTTATTCTGCATAAGCGTCACCAGATACTTAGCTATTGCCCACCACCGTTTTTATACAAAGAGGCTGACCTTCTGGACTTGTTTGGCCGTGATCTGTATGGTGTGGACTCTCTCTGTAGCCATGGCTTTCCCCCCAGTTTTAGATGTGGGCACCTACTCGTTCATTAGGGAGGAAGACCAATGCACTTTCCAGCATCGTTCCTTCAGGGCTAATGATTCTTTGGGATTTATGCTTCTTCTTGCCCTCATCCTCCTAGCCACACAGCTTGTCTACCTCAAGCTGATATTTTTTGTTCACGATCGCAGGAAAATGAAGCCAGTCCAGTTTGTTGCAGCGGTGAGCCAGAACTGGACATTTCACGGTCCCGGAGCGAGTGGTCAAGCAGCTGCTAATTGGCTGGCTGGATTTGGAAGGGGTCCCACACCGCCAACCTTGTTGGGAATCAGGCAGAACGCCAACACCACGGGCAGGAGAAGGCTACTGGTTTTAGACGAGTTCAAAATGGAGAAGAGAATCAGCAGAATGTTCTACATCATGACATTCCTCTTTCTGACCTTGTGGGGTCCCTATTTGGTAGCCTGTTACTGGAGAGTTTTTGCAAGAGGGCCTGTAGTACCGGGGGGATTTCTAACGGCTGCTGTCTGGATGAGTTTTGCCCAAGCTGGAATCAATCCTTTTGTCTGCATTTTCTCCAACAGGGAGCTGAGGCGCTGTTTCAGCACAACCCTTCTTTACTGCAGAAAATCCAGGTTACCAAGGGAACCTTACTGTGTTATATGAGGGAGCATCTGTAAATCTTTAGCCTTGTGAAACACTACCATTCTCTGCTAAGCAATTGTGGCCTGTAGCCATGTCTCGAGAAGAAAATCAAGAATGGGATGTCAGCAGTTGTAAGGATTTGGGCAACATTCTGCAGTCTTTGCAATAGCTCACCTCTAATCCTATTTTAAACCTAAACGTGTTCCTGCTGACCACTGCTGAAGGTTTGTAATTAAGAACAAAGGACTGAACTACTGCCCTGAATTTCTTTATGTGGTTGAAATCTAGATTATGAAAGTAGCAGGTGCTAAGTATCAGTGCTAAATGCTGTGTATATCACTACATAAAATAAGACCATCAGAAACATTAGCATTGGACATCTTAATAAATTAAGTTGATATGAGGTTAATGTGTTGATAAAAACTAATTTTAGACATCTGAAGACCTTTAAAACATTTCATACGATTATTGTTTTGCAAAGACTGAAAACTGGGGACTCAAGTACTGTAACTGATTAAAGATGTGCCATGCATTATTGGATTATCACACTTACAAATCTGTTTGCCTTGTGAGTAAGTTTTGGGGAGCATTCCAAAGCAGTATTTTTGTTCTCATTTGGAGTTCTTTTTTCTTTTCTTTTCTTTTTCTTTCCTTTTTTTTTTTTCCTAATATATTACTCTTTCTAAATGCCATTTTCCTTAACAATGAAATAATAACATTTAACTGTATTCTGTGGTTTTTGCTGATTTGGTATAAAGTTTAATAGACTCTTATTTATATTTTTTAAAAAGCTAGATATCAGTCTGTTAGGCAACGTTAATGATAATATCCAGTCATAATCGAACAGTTACAATTATACAGAATAAACACATGTTGCCTTAAAGGGTTATCTAGTATCTTCCATTTTGTTTAGCATTGAAGCAAATAAGCAAGGAAAATTGAATCAGTGACTCTGGTCAGTCATTTGGGAGTGCATGAACGATCACTTAGTCCTCTTTTTTCCTTTTTACTCCGATGGTTCCCAAAATCAGTATGCACATCACTGGGATGATACGATTTTTTTCTAGGTGTGCCGCCCTTTCTAGTTTGTTCTGAGAAACACAGGCAGTTGATGTATGTTTATATTTTAAGACAGCTGTCATGGGGAGACCGCAGCCTTAGTATGATATCTTGCACAATTTGTGAAGCATTTATTCTACTGAAGGCACAGTCTTGTTTATATTTTCTGCACATTTTGGTGTATTGGTTGTTTTAAATTATTTAAGTTTTAACTTGTGAAAGCATATAATATGATTTCTTAGTATTTTAGAAATACATTAGAGTCTGTGAGTCTTTCCTTCTTTAAGATACAGATGTGTGGATTTCAATATAAAGTTGCATTTGCCAAAATTTACCTGTGTAGCTTGTTAATTTTCTTGGAATAAAATTTTACATTTTTCCAGTTATACAATTAACCTTTTTTTTATTTTGTCTAGTGAGCTAGCATGAAGTACTGAGAATGTAGCCATTATGAATTATTATCCTTTGCAGTCACTGTATTCCCAAACTGTAAATGCATGAATGATGGGGACCACAGGATTGATAAATGATATTATCTACAGTAGCACTATTGTGTAGTTTATCATAATTACCCATCTATCTGTTTTAATATGTCAGTTATATTTAAAGTTACAACACAGTATTTGACATCAACTTCACGGTCTGATTTTGGAAAATGTGTATATTTGAAGCACAACATCACGAGTCAGTCAATCATAAAGAACGTCGATTTTTTTCTTAATTTCCGGAGCGACAAGACCAGAGGTCTTGGTTCAGTATTGGTGTATCTTGTCCTTTGTTGTAGTTTTATGATCAGCAAGTTAATCTATACGTACACAAGCAGCAGTCAATAATGGAAATGCTTAAATTTGTATGATAACGGTATACAACATATGCAACAATTCAGAGAGTTGTGTCTATATGTGATCAGACGACTTGATCAAAGATTTAGTGAGCAATCTGTTTGACCTCACTTACACTTTTATACTGAGGTTGATTGGTTGAGAGGCATGGCCTAATATACTGTGTTGAAACAGAAAAATTGCTGAAATAACGAGTCCTCATCAGTGCAAGAATGTTTCAGAACATAATTTGAAACGGGACCAATAAACTTCTACCAAAAGGACTTTTTTATTACGCTGGAACAGGCTTTGAAATTAAGGTAGTTAAGCAATTGTCAAAGATGGAAAGAGTGCATAAAAGCTGAATCGTGTGTTGAGAAAAATTCTGAAAGCTATCCCACTTAAGTTTATTAAAAGGTTGATTGGCAATAACTTCAGTCTAATTTCTATAAAATAGTAACCTTTACAAGGAACATTGATATTACATATTGTAATAAAGAAGTACATATAAATAAAGTTGTAAATAGTGTTATAGTTGTAGAAGTAGTCGGTTCTGATAATCAGCCAGAAAACGATGACATTTCAAGAGCTGCATATTCGGGGCCTGGCCTAACTCCTAATAAAGTCAGTTGGTGTTTTCCCATTAACTTCATTTGGAGCAGAAGCAGGCCCTAACGTTTCTCTAGTACTATGCTTCTGAAATACTAAGAAGGCTGTGTTTACTATGCAGTGGGAAAAGAAAAAAAAAAACAGTTTAAAATTATTTCCCTGGAAGTTTTGCAAGCAGTAACTGATGTAAATTAAAATAATAAACAGTAAACAAGTCTGAAAGCAAATATTTTGCTAAATGTTTTTCTTTTGATATCAACATAATTCCTTTGACTAACTGAAGGATACACAAGTGTGTTACTACCTGACAGAGAAGTGCTTTAAGTGATTTTTTATATTTTTCCAGTACGAGTCTTGTGTAAGATGTAATTCCTTGTATTCTCTCCAGTGTTAAAAGAACAAGGGGATGTGCAGAGAAGTTAAGTGACAACATACAAAGTAACATTTCATGCAAAGTTATTACTCGCTGGAACTCACTGGCAAAGGATGTCGAGTAGTTGGGAGGTTCCTACGAGAATTACACGTATACATGAACCAAAGCAGTAGTTGCAGATATTGACATGGCTGTCATCTTGATCCTAGTTGCCACGTCAGACCTTATGCATTAGGGTATAAATTCAGAGGAGCAAGAAGCTTCCTTCCAATTCAGTACATGATTGCATCACAGTATGAAAAGCTTTCTGCTTTCATTTTAGTACGGATGTGAAATTGGTGCCAAAGCTTACTGGGCTGGTAGATTACTCTTCTATTTCAGAATAGCAAAGAATATCACACTGGCTTATGTCTGCACTGATGTTTAATGCTCATGGGTAATGAGAAGTTAGTGGCAGAAAAAAAAGTGTAAGAACAGATGCTGTCCAGAAAAAAATGTCTGCCTCTGATTTTTCCTCAGTCTAATTGCATCAATGGCCCTTTGGCGGCCTCCATCACTTCTTCAAGGTGAGATATTTTGTATACTGAGTCCTATATTTATCCTGCCCCAGTGCTCTTTAAGTATCTCGCCACCTCTCCTCCTCAACAGACTGACGAGCTGTACTTTCTTGCAGTGGTTGCCCAAAGTTTGTCAGTGTCTGGGTTGCCTTCCTGAATACAGAGAGACGTGGTTCTTTCCAGCTGCCTTCATAGCTGCAGCTGTCATGCTGTGGTGCTTGTCTTGCACACCTGGTATCTCTGGCTTTTGGCTTTGATAATGAAGTAGATGCTGTGTTATGCAAAGAAAAAATGAGGGTGGGGAGCAGGCAACAGGAAGCAGTTTCCTCTCTTCCAACCCCTTCTTAAAGAAACCACAGTTGTTGCTGCATGAACTCTCTAAATAAATCAAATGTACAGTTAGCAAATTAATGCGAGGTTGTTGGTACTGCCATAAAAGACTTTTACGCAATGGTTTTCAGCCATTCTCCAGGCCTTGGGGGCAGAGGAGTCCTCTGCATCTATCTCCTCTTAAGTGCATTGAGTTTGTTCGCTTGTATTGTCTTTGCTTTGCCTTTCAAGCGTGAAAACATTTTACTTATAGGAGCGCAGTGTCACAGCAAGCTGCTATTGCTCGTGTGTTTAATAAATAAAGTCACAGGGAAGTCTGATGGTTTTTGAGGTAGATTAGAGAGGTACTTGGACTAACATTTGTTTTTTAGCAAATGTTAAATAGAACTGTGGGTTATCAGGCTCTTCCATAGTTACACAGTCAGATGTCAATTGTTGACAATAGAAATGGTGTAGACTAACTTGCGTAGAGCTAAATCATAGCTAATACAAAGCATACACATTCTAGACTGCAAGAATTTCCTGTTTTTATTACGTTTTTTGAGGAATGAAGTTAAGCTGAAGTAAAAAGCCGAAGTAGAAACTCAAAGGAAAATGGTGGGTGTTTTTCCTTTTTTTCTGCTTTGTTTTAGCATAGCTGTGCTAATCTGCAACCTGGGTTACACACCCACAGACAACCAGGAGTTGACTGTACATTTCTGCGTACCACATAGACAACTTCCTTCCAGCTTATATTCATTGAGAGCTGTGTAAGTGCACACTTCTAACCTGATTGACTTTTCAGAAAAAAGAAAGGGCTCACTCTAAGATACTGTTCTTCAAAAGTAAAATTCAGTAGTTGTTCTCTCCTTTTGTTTACTGAAGTGATTTTGAGTGTGAAGAAATCAGTGATCTAAATTGGTAATGAAGATAAGCATGCTGTGTCTGTGTCCATTAGCAGCAGGACAAGATGGCATTTTGCAATGCATATGCCAGCAAGGAATCAAAGAGTTTGATATTACATTCCATGACTTTCCTTGAGTGGCCTGAAAATAGCTCATGCTTTATATTTAGAAAAAAAAATGTGATGAAACTGTCCATTTCAATGGATAAAGTCTTTAACTCGATAGTATGGGAAAAAACATGAATTTTAAAAATTGCTCATTATAAATAGCAAAGTGTTTTTGTGGTGGTGTTTGTTTATGTTAAATGTGTAATTACATAAGTATACGGTGATCAAAGGAGTGCCACAGTAAATAAGCTTTGTAATAGTCTAAAGAGGAAATAAGTAACAACAATTTTCAGCCATTTAAATAAAAAAAAACGTATTCAGTATTCAGTGGTTTTGTGTACCTGATGCACTTAAAGAGCAATGCCTTTAGACAGTGACTTGACTGATGCAATCCAGCGAGACTTACTCTTTACATCACAGTTTTTGTACTGTGCTTTATAATGAGCACAAGTTTTCAAAACAGAACTCGTCTGATATAATCTTCAACAAATTGCATTAGCTACAATAAATATTAGACAAATTACTGTCTCCAGAGATTATTCAAGATTATCCCTGTGCTAATTCAGGAAGAGTCTACTTCACCTTTGTTAAAGAGCAATCTAGCCAAAGATGCGTATTTTTTTTGTCATCTTGTCATTTCTTGGTTAAGATGAGTTATTCTGTAATGTGGAATTAAAAATCCCAAGTATGAAATGATATGTTTGAATTTCAATTAATATGCCACTTATTAAGTTGTTGTAGTGACATTTTAAATAAACCTATGAAGCTTATGGTTGAAAAATGTAAGCAATCACTTAGGAAAACAAACAAAGTCAGTCCAGTCTCAGGCTTCCAGTTGATTATTTCTCGTATTTATCTGGAATGCTGGAGTTTCAATTTTAGGAAAGCAAAGGCAAACTCTGAAAAGAAGCATGTTGGAGAGAAGACAAGCAAGCCAGAAATACGTTTGTTGAGGTTATCTTTGCAGTGAAAAAGGTTATCATATACGTATTGCATTTTCTGCATGGTTATAGTCTGTCAGCTTGTCTGTGTTTTGCTAGTGTCTATAAGCAGGATTAAATTCTCATGCTACCATTAACTTTATGATTTTCATTCTATAATCATAAAGCTCAGGCATGTTAACATCCTTAAGCAAATTGAAGAAGTTGCTAAAAACGGAGTTCTGCATAATTTTGGAGGATTGGGTGCTCGAGACAGTTTAAGAGAAGCATATGTGTATATGCTGACTATGTTAGGCAGCAGGTAGGGGGATACAATAAGGTTTCCACTCCTGTTTATGAGTTAGCTAAAGTCCTGCCATTTTCCTTCAGTGAAATCACCTCCCATGGAACCGGTCCATCTCCAGCCTATGACTACTTCCACGCTGATCTTAGGTCAGGCTTCATTTGTGCATACTCTTGGTATTAATGGGTGAAATGGAGCAGGGAGCAGAGATCAGAAATGCTCAGACAACATTCAGAGGCTGCAGACAAGTGATATATGTTTGTCTTCTCAAAACAGAAGAAGTAATGGGAGAAGCAGAGGTCCAGAGGTAAATGTTTCTGTCAGGTTGGTGTTTCATGCTCTGTTGCCCCCTCAGAAGTAACTGAGATCTGGTTTACTCTTGATTTGTTTTTATTTTATTTTATTTGAAAATGCATTCTATCTCTGCCAGTCCACTCCATCCCATCCCTCACAAGTTGATTTTGTGCTTAATCAAGTTTGTATAGTCTTTACAGTACATACTTAATGGTAAAACATTGGCAGCTTTGCAGTGATTATGGAGGTATATATCAGAGCATGTGTTTGCTCATTTCCATAAGCAATTCCTGTGTTAGAGACATCACAAATCCTATTTCTGAAATTAAGGCACTCTACAATTATGTTTCCTGAATTCTCTGTCAAGGCCCTTAAGCTTTGGAAATTTCTCCTATTTGATCCAAAACACTCAATGCAGATTATTACGGCACACCGCAGGGAACATTCGATCTCCCTGACTGCAGGACTATTTGGACATCACAAAGACTGGAAATGTATATTTAGCTTCTGTGTAATAATTTATGGTAATGACTGGGCAATAGAAGTGATAGTGATGAGTCTCCAAAAATAACAGATTTGGATAACTGCGATTTTAAATTTAATGCTAAGATATGTAGCACAAAAGAGAGATGCTCCTTTTGTAAGATGATTATGTAAATGAAAGTAAACAAAAGTAAACACACAAATAAGTACAGTTATATACAGTTAATATACTTTGTCAAAGCTATAGCAAGAGGGGCATAAAGTGAAAAAAGAACAAAAAATAGAGCATCATTTGACATGTAATCCTTATAATTTTGGCTATAGTCCTTCAGTCCCTCTTCAAGGAAAATTTTCCCTCTTTTGTGAAATCTTGTCTCAGTAAAGACTAGAAGATCATGATGGTTAATGTAAGCGCTCATGTTTTTTACTTGACTAGTTCTCAGTGAGAAGGTGCTATAGCAGAGTGTTAACAGTAATCTATGTCATAGGCTATGCACAAAAGCAATCTGCCAATTGCTTTCAAGGGAGGATGAACATGCATATATATCGATTATTTTCAGACTCCTCAAAATACTGCAGTATAGTTGGTAATGAGTAGAGACACTTCAAGCTCCTGTGGAAGGCATGGACCATCACAATGGAGCATGATCAGTATGAGGTCAGGCACAAGGAAGACAAGGGACATTTAGTAGCATCTTCCTGTGCTAGTAGTAGTAGATAATGCCTTTGGACTCATTTGTATACCTCTTTGTAAGTTCCTAAGTGGTGGTAAGGGTATGTGCAGTAAGGTGGGGTGGAATGCTGCTGGCAAAACCTTGCTCCCGCCTCTTTACATAGAGGGTGGACTGGAATTTGAACTGTAATAGGCTGGTTCCTGCCCCAAGCAGCTTGTGTGGTGGTTCTGGTCACTAAACCCATCAGCCTAAGGAGCTAGCCCAGATGGGTTATTTGGACACGGTCCATGCTGTTCAAATGTTTGAAACTTGTTTTCCTTTCAGTGTTCGTTGTGAGTAGTTTCTGGTTTTCTTGGGTGAAAAAGAGATGAGTGCAAAGGGAATGAATGGGAGATCAAATAATCTCCTTGTAAAAATGTAAACTTAAATTTTCAAGCAGAGAGAAACCACTGTTTGTGGAGACTGTTCTGTATAGATGCCCTTCCTGTAGGAGGCACACTGGCATAAAAGCTGGGGTGTATTGTACTCATTTGTACTGGAAAAAAATCTGTATCTTCTGGATTAAAATTTCGTTTTAAATTTGCTTCTTAGCATCCTAACTTAAAGGCAGTGTCACAAAAATGCCCATCGCCCTCTCCCAGCTGGGGGAACCCCAAGTCTCAATGGAAAACACAGTATCAGTGGGAATATTGTGATGCTTTGATGCCAGTTAATTAAATGCTGATGCAGTAACAGTTCTTGCAGCTGAAGGAGTTAATTTCCTGCTCTGATGTGTTTCTTAAGCAAACATCTTCAATCCCTTTCATACAAGACAGGCTTGGCAAATGTGGTTGTTTGGGGTGGTATTGATATCTGAGCCATGCTGTCTAAGGACAAGAGCTGGCTACTAAATAATGTATTAATTTAAAGTTCAGAAGAGGCAGTGTAAAACTACAAAACAAGCTGTGTTTTCTGAAGTCATGTTTGTGATCCATTAAACATTGGCTTTCTACCTGGGTATTGTCAGATTTAGCATACAAACGTAGTACAAAATTAGAAATCAAGCTGTCAAGATAATTTCTAGTCAGTGAATATAAGTGTGAAATGCTGTAACTATAACTATTTCTATTTGACTGCTTCTTTGCAAATATTGAAAAAGACTATTTGATAAGACAGATGGAAAATCCCTTACCATACTGAAATTAGTAATAAAATACCTATTGCTTTCAGTGAAGTCAGGCATAAACCTTTATTTCTAAAGACAATAGATTCACTTGTATTGGAATTGTCTAAGAAAGGAGTTTTTAAGGCCCAGACCACATTCTTAAGCATTTTGGTTCTATTTTCTTCATGTCAGGGTTTTCATATGAAGATTGCTGCAGTGAAATCTGAACTCCTGTTGTAATTTATATTTATATAACCATGTTGTTTAACAGCCTCAATATGGACAAGTAGCTTTTTGCATTAGGTTCTGTGAAAAAGAAGCTTCTTTGTAAAAGCATACAATGAAAAGAAGGGTACAGACAAGTGAGATTCCAAGGAAATTCTGAGACAGTGTTGGTGAGCGTGATGGGAAGAGATCCCAGTGTATTGGGTTGGTTTTTGTTGTTGTTGTTTGGTTGGGTTTTTTTTTAATACAGAGAAACAGAGAGATGATAAAAAGGCAAGTTTTTAAAGGATTGAAAAATAACAAGAGGATAGATTTTCAGAAGAGAAGAGCAGCTTGGGAGAAAGTACAAAGGCTGTTTCCTGAAAATGTAATTGTCAGTGATAATTGTCAGTGATAGCCTGTCAACATGAGCAGATTGGAACCTCTTGATAAAGAAAGAAAGATGATAGACCAAGAAGAGCAGAAAGAAGTGTCATTGAAGCTGAATGAGGAACAGAAAATAACTCCTGATCCTCAGCATTAGGTAGGAAGAGGTCATCAGAGGTCATGTTGAAAGGAAGGCTCAGTGAAAACAGCTGGTGTAAGCCAAAGAGATTGACTCCATGTAGCAACTGCAGTCAGCGAGCTTAAAAAGGAGAAGTAGACTAAGATGGCAGGGTAGTTGTGAAAATAAGGAATAAGTGGGATACAGAAACCTGATTTTGATTTTTGTTTTTCCAAGTTAAGATAGAAGTTACCTGACCCCTGAATTGTTACGGGAGGAGTCAGAGGAGAAAAGATGCTAATGAAGCCAGCCAGAGAGACTGAGGGATATTCAGAAGAGTGGTGGGAGGTGAGAACAGCTGAAAGGAAGGTTGGAGGAATGACCAAACTTGAGTAAGTGTTCTTGAATTAAAGTGGAGAGATGTGCATTTGAGATTCTAGTGGATGAAAAACTCTGGCAAGGATGGAAGGAGTGACAATAATGAGAAGAGGAAATGGCATTAGTTGGAGAGTGGGAGGGCGAAAGAAGGGAAAAGCTGCTATATTGCAAAAGATTTGGGAAGAAACAGAATGACGGTTGCCCAGACAGGAGCAGGTTGCTATTGTCTACTAGAGGATCTGCTTACCAGTGACTTTGTGTTAACCCATGGCAAAAGAAAGCAATTATAAGGGTTTCCAACAGTAGTGTCTAGGCAGCTGTGGTTCCAGTGCTCTCAGTGTCTTGTAGCCACTGTAATATCTGAGTTCAATTGGAGCCTGAAGAAAGATTAGTATCCATTATTTACCTGTTCACTCTTTTTTTGACACTGTAATAGGTTTTTCTCTTCTACTCCCATATTCTTATTCTTTCTCTTTTTTTATAACTCTACTTTTGTTACTCTACTAAGAAAAACTACATATTCTTCATAAATGACACTGTATTTAGAGCATGTTGGCCCAGCAATTTTGATGACTTTCAGACTGAATGACAGCTTTTCAGAACAGTGAAAGTGCCATCTCTGTGCAATTTGAGAGCGCTGCAGTGTTTTATTATCATTATCTCCCATAATGGTGGTATCTTGGTCTGGTGAAGTGACCATTAGGAAGAAAGCCAGTAAGTTCCAGGTTCTTATTGCAGCTTTCCCGGTAATATCATTGCATGGGTGACCTTGCATGATTTATACAGGCCAACTTTCTAGTTATCCCCTAGCTTTAAACATCCCAAGGACTTTGGAGATTTTTAGTTTACGACACTAGTTAACCAATTTGCATGGCAATACAGCACCCGTAAGTATAGATTATGTTAGTGTAATAGGTATGTAGGTGATAAAACTGATCAAAAGTGTTATGGTTAGAGTGCTTTGCTAAGTCTTGGCCTTCTGAAAAGTGTAAATTGAAATTCTCTGCAGATATTTTCCTTCTTGAGAAACTCAAAATATGATGTGAAGAAAAGTTCTTTTTTTTGACATCCTTTTGTAGATTAAGCCAAGCATTATTTCAGGATAAACTTCCAAAATAAGATAGCCAGATCATTTGTCAGCTTGGAAATGTCTAGTTCAGGGTTTTGTTTGCTTGGTTAGGTTTTTTTTTTTTCCACTCAAACTTTTATTCTGCACAGTTTGCCAGTTGAGTAGAATGGCTGATAATATAATTTAATGGAAGGATAGGAGAATTAATTAGTGAATGTTTCTAGATTTTTGAAACTCATTATAAATCTGGATTTACCCTTGTAATTGACAAGGCCCTGTAAGATGGCTGTAGCTGCTCTAGGCAAGCAAATAATTGTTACAGCTTTTCAGCTAGAGGTTGATGAGATAGCGTGGTGGTCAGCTCTTGTTGCTGACTGTAGACTACAGGCCAGAAGTTAGGAGACAACTGTGACTGATGATTTGGGATGTTCAGATAGCCTCATCTTGCCAAGAGATATGTTCATTAAGTTGTCAAAGAACTGAAATGTATGCATTGCCCATCCATCTGGCATATAATTTAAATACAGCTGAATTCCTGACCTCAGATATGATATAAGCATTTCTGAGTAGACATGACTGATACATTTGCATAAACAGAGGCACTTAGAATAAAAATACATTTTAAAAGGAGAGTGAGGGGAAAAAAAAAAGACTTCTGAGATCTAGATACTCATGACAACATTGATAGATGGTGGCATAGTCAAATAAAAAAAACATTTTACTGAGTACTAAATAATATTTTTTAAATGTTTGCACAGGATTTTTGGTACAATTAATAAAGTCTCTCTCTAGCCTGAAGAAAGGTGTCAGCAGTTGAAGTGCCTGAAACTGAGATACTGAATTCATCACAATGAGTTTTCTGAGGACTGAATAGATAATCTGCATGATTTTAAATATTAAAAGCCTTTGTCAGGGTAGATATGCCTGCAAAAATACAAGCTGGCAGTTATACACGATTAAGGCACAGTTGCCTGGGCAATTCAGTATCTGGGTTACCACAAAATATTGTAGATGAATACAAGTATTGATACCTGATTTTTTTTATTATTTTTTTTACTTTTGCCAGACTGCAACAGTATCGTAAGTCAAGGGGATTTTAGTGATGCCTAACATTTAGTATTTGAAACTGATGGCATCAATACGATACCAGAACCCAAACCTGCTCAACCCACAAAAGGCTATGCAAGACAACCCAGTGGGAACAGCAGCTCTGTGGATCGCAAGTGCATCCCCGGGGGTCTATGTGAGCAGTTGGGGTTCCCTTGGCTCTCAGTGGAGCTCCAGCAGTCCAGGTGATGGTTTGGCTGGTCAGTTGGGAGAGTGGTCTTCGGGCTGTTGCAGGCCTGACGTGTAGGTCCCTAAGTCTGAGCCTGAGGTTTTATTGCATGGATATCCTACAGCCTTTCTTGAGGTCTCTGCACGAGAACACTGCCTCACACTCAAGACTGAATCTGACAAAAAGGGAAGTGTCATTCCTCTTTATCTGTACAGGAGAGCTGGTGCACAAATGTGTAGTTCTACGCAAGCAGATGGCAGTATCTTCTTTTCCTCTTCCTTTTCTTGGCATGGCGTGTGTCACTCTCTTCAAGTCAAGAATCTGGGGATATATTTATCGAGAGAGCTAATAGCAGACCCTCCCTCTGCTGGACGAGCAGTTCAAAAAGTGGTATATTTCTCCCATTCACGAGCATGTTGTAAACTTGTTGGGCGCTTCTGAGCAGCCTGTCAACAGCTGTTCTGCCATTGAGCTCTTGTCATCATCCTGCCCTCCAGTAAATGGTCAGAATCCACATGAGTTTTAGTAGTTCCATAGGGCAGAGACTTCTGCCAGTACTCGGTTGAAGAAAGTAAATGCAGGCTGGTAGCTACCAGAGGTATAGGTGTTAGGTATTTCTATTCTGGGTATTGTCCTTCCACCACACAAGTACCTCCCCACTTCTGTCAGTATTTTCCTTTGGCCTCCTCCAGTTGCTACACACTTGAAACTGTGCTCTTTGAGGGCAGCAACAGCAGAGCTAGACTATTTGTCCCTGTTCAACAAAAATTAAGTAAGTAAAAATCCCTATCTTGAGCTACTGCTGTTTTATGCTCCTTTGCTTGCTTCTAAGTGCCTTACTGCAGGAGTGCACTGTTCACTCTCAGGTGACAACTTCAAGCTTTCCCTTGCCAGCGCTGCTTAAATCCATAAGCATTTATGGGAGGGTCTTTAGTCCTTCTCTTGTTCAGTGGTGTGGAGGATCAAGGGCAAGCTAAGGAACAAAATGTTCCATGATCCTTCTTCTGTCCCTCGCTGATTTTTTTTTTCAGCTTGCAGTGACCACCCTACAATACCTCCCCATACAAACAGATACCTCTGATAGATTCAAGCCATGCTATGGTTATACCTGTCCCTGCTGCTGCTTAGAGGGCACGTTTATAAAAGGTGGTATACCAGCTTTCAAAAGCCTCTTCTTGTGTGCAGGCTGGCATTCAAACAGTTGAAGCTGCAGCTGTAAGCCACACACAACTCACAGAGTGGTTGTTGGGCTGAGCAGGTGCTTTTAGACCCTGGAGCTGAGGTGGAATGGGCACCTCAGCTGCATGGTTGACAAGTCAGGATACTCAGAGCTTTGTGGTCACTGCTCATGCTTCCAAGCTGGTGCATACTCCATTAAGGGCAGGGAAGGCGGAGGGAAATTATGGTAGGCCATGACTGGAGGAGATATGTGATTTAGTACTTCCCCAACAGCCTTTCTGTGTGCTCCGATGAGGCCTTAATCAGGACTGAGAAATGCTGTTCTTGTGCCCTTGTTTGGGTGATTTCTCTCTTCCCTTTCCCCCATGTGACATGAGCAGGGAAATTTGGTGACGCTAGCACATCATTATTTAAGATTACCGTAATTTTTAACCGTATTTTTTTAAATTGCTTCCATCTAACTCAGCATTTGAAAAACCTCGAAGATCACACTATGTGCACAATCACAATTAATATGTTTGTTGCAAGGACCTCAATAGTAAAATGTGTATATCCAAGGCTATCGTGGAATTAAGACTTAAGGTCAATTTAGCAAGTCTGCTTATGAATAAATAATATTCAGCCTCCTGATGCCCAAAAAGTAGCCAGGCAAAGCCCACAGAACCGAAGCTTTCAGCACAACACTGCCCTCTGGAGCATTCTGAATCACTCTCCTTACAAGCCAAACAAGGAAGGGACAAACAGGAGAAGAATAGAAAAAGGTCTTGGTCTCCAGTGTACAAATGAATAGCACAAGTGCAGTGAGTAATGAAAGCAGCTATACTGCAAAAGCAATGAAAATATAAAGACATCCATTCCTGTCACAAATACCAACAAACATTTTTCAACATTGAACGAAAGGCAGAAAGAAATGGAATTTTGAACAGACCTGGAGAGAGTGGTTTATAAATGGTTTATAATAACAAAAATGCTTTTTAATTTTGCTCAGAGGTCTTGGCAGGATTCTAACAAAGAAAAACCAACAAGCTATTGGGAAGGAAAAGAATAATTTGTTCTCTCAAAAATCTATTTTGAATGCAGATCTCTTACTGCTAGGCATCCTTTCACATTTTGATAGTGTTTGTGTCAACACAAAGATGATATGTTACCTTGTGCTGTCAAGAGCTTACCAAAATAAACCTCATCAACAAGGCATTAAATAATAATATCACCTTTCCCCAAAGTTTTGATATTCTCTGTGATGTACTTAGGGATATTTTTAAAAGAACATAAATTATTGATTCCCTCCTTCCATCAAACCTGTCTAACCACTGAAGTGTGTATAGAATGCAGTCCTGTGCTAAGTTCTGTTAAAGAACAATCCGCAACGTGTAATTGAAAGCATGGGCTCAGTAGAAGTGGATCTCTTGAATTTACAAAGGGCCTCATCTTGCAAATACAGTATATAGACAGTATCAACTCATCACTGCTGGTCCTCCTGGTGGCAGATATTATTCTCAGTAATACATGTGCATGGAATTGGATTGAGCAGTGTAAGAACCACATTCCGACACCAACTTCCCACCTATGATTCTGTTCAGCTGAAACCATGGGAAAGCTGAGGCTGGAAAAGACCTCTGTAGATCACCCAGTCCAAAGGCCTGCTCAGTTGGGGGTCAGCCAGAGCAGGTTGGTCAGGGCCGCATCCAGTCAGGCTCTGAGTGCTTCCGGCGGTGGAGCATCCACAACCAGTGTGGGTAACCTGCTGCAGTGCTCCACCACGCACACAGGAGATTTGATTTTTTATTATTTTTAGCTGGCATTTTCTGTTTTTTGATTTGTGCCCATCTCCTCTTATATTGCCACTGAGAATGAGAGGCCCTGTCTTCTTTACTCCCCAATTAGCCATTTACTCACACTGGTAAATCTCTTCCTAAGAATTCCCAACTAAACAGTCCCAGCTCTCAGCCTCACTCCATGTGTCACAGGCTTTAGTTTTCTAGATGGCCTTGAGCTGGGCTCACTCCTGTGTGTCTTGGTCTTTGCTGTATTACTATGAAGCTCAGCACTGAACCCGATACTCCAGATGCATCTCAGTAGTGCTAAGCAGAGGACTCCCACACTTCACCTACTGGCACTGCTCCTCCTTAAAGCAGCCCAGGAGGCTGTTGGTTTCCCTTGCCACAGGGGCACATTGCTGGCCCGCATTCAATTTGGGATCCACCAGAACCCCAAGGGCCTTTTCTGCAAAGCCGCTTTACATCAGAGCTTCCAGCCTGTGCCGATGGATGGGGCTGTTCCTCCCAAGAGGAATTCATAGCGCAATTAAGTATTAGCAGAATAGTAGCTGCCAATGTTTGAAAAGGACTGAAATAAATGACTTGGGAATAAATGACTTGTGTTATGTAGTTGA
Source organism: Pavo muticus (assembly GCA_016647715.1). Taxonomy (NCBI): domain Eukaryota; kingdom Metazoa; phylum Chordata; class Aves; order Galliformes; family Phasianidae; genus Pavo; species Pavo muticus. The sequence goes on along the minus strand of JACDJE010000030.1, from coordinate 998,955 downwards.
AAGAAAGGTTATTTGAATACCAGTAGACTGAGGGGAATGGATTGCAACAAACAGAAATGGCAAGAAAAGGGAAACAGCAGTCCCCTGGCAAGTGAATGTCTGATCACAGAAACAGAGCTCCTGAATGATTCACTCCAGGCTTGATCTAGTCACTGTTTAAGCAAGTGAGAGTTTCCCCAAGGTTTTGGGGCACACTGAAGGAAACCCAAATGTATCATGAAGAAAGAGAGAAGTTGCATAACATTTTTTTTTTCTGTCCCGCTAATAATGAGCAAGCAGCAAAGTAAGCTTCTAGAAATAATGGGAAATTCTGAAGACATCTCATAAGCTGACTCCAAATTTAGAATACAAAAAATGTAAAAACATCAAGTAACAGTGTTAGTAATCTTAGCCTCTGTAGTACTTCTGCAGTGCAAGCAATTAATTATGTACATGTATGTTTGCAGTATTGATACACACATGGGAAAGGATATTCAAAGTAAATGATAACACAAATTCTTTTGTCCTCTCTCTGCTACTCAGGAATTAAGATCTAGTTTGGCACTACTAGTTTTAAATTCATGTTTAGTGTTTCATTCTGTTGACAGCAGTTCAAATAGTGAAGAAGGAGAAAAGATTATACCTTTTGTCCTATGAGGCTAGTCATAAAATACTGGTGCCAACACTGCAGTATACAATAGGAATGATAACAGCAGAATTCATCCTTAGTGGGAATGAACTATTTTATTAACATGTTTAATGGATGCCATGGGTCAGCTTGGCTGATCTGAATACCTGTATATCAGAAAGTCTCTTAAAAAATCTTTTTCCCTCTAAAACTGTGACTTTCACCCATACATCATTTCCTCTTCGCTGCAAAATCTTGGAGTAGAAGGTTTGTAGGGCGCAGGTCCTGGCTGGGTATGAGAGAGGATTTGAAGTTATCTGCTTTTGGAAGATAATTTATGAAGTAGACTGGTTCCTTCATTCCTGTCCTAAAATAGAAATAGATCACAGAGATCCACGGTGCTTGTTTTTCATTTCAGTGTTTTACTAGAAAATCTAAATTTCCTATACAGTATTCAAAAGTTTATTTATTTCACTCCTACATTAATAATTAATCATAAAAGTCCAGATGGGAGGATAAATTGATGTCTTTCCAAGGTGAAGAGCTCTTTGCTTCCCGTGCTCCCTATGCACAGTGCTGTATAGTCAGTGTATGGATACAATGAAGAAAGTTTAAACTTCTTGTTTCTGAGTGTCCTTTCAGAAAAAAAAAAAAAAAAAAATTGTCAAAGTAGAACCAGTGATCAGAAATCACTGCAGAACTTACTTTGTTTCTTTCCATTATTTATACATACAGCTTTATATTACTATCCAGTCGCATTTTAGATTGTTCTCTGCTTAGTCAAATTTGTCTCAAGTCAAGCTCTCTAAATGATAGCATTGTTATCATTGCCTAATCTTCAAAGGAGCTGAAGGTCTCGTCCTCAAGGATATTGGTTTAAATCCAGCTTTGTGTATGTATTTAGCTAACTCAGAGGAGATGATATGGCTCATAGTGATTAATAACTACGTTCTTCAGAAGCTGGCATTTTCACCAAGGTCTACAGTATATCTAATTGAATTGACCCCACTGAATTTAATCCAAAATTAAGTACAATTTTAAGTATAGTTATTAAATTATACTTTCATTTGACTAGGAAATATGAGCATGCAACACTTAAGTGACACGAGATGAAAGATTAATAATAACTCAATATAGAACAATTTACAACTTTTCCTTAAAAGCAGAATGGTGACGTTTAGAAGACAAAAAACAGTTTTTGTAATATTTACAAAATGTAGACTAAAAGTAAGTCCTTATTTGTCATAGGTCCGCTGATATTAGTGAAATCAGTATACAGTTGAGAATTCAGAATATCATCCAGGCACACTGCCAGCAAAGTGAATGACTCTTTACCTTTGACTTCAGTAATAATGGAGTAGGAAACCAAAAAGACTATTCAGGTGTCTGTAATTCCAGAGATGCACTGGAATAACTAAAAATAAGGCAGCTATGTCATACATGTGGGGAGGGAATCCAGAACACAAAATCATCTCCAGAGGAATTTAAAACAAGGCTCTAGGAATTATTAGAGATCAGATAATTCAATCTCTCTTTAGTTTAAAGGAATTCCAGCCTTCACTTGCTTCATGCCATGCCCCGAGACTAGACTATGGAATAATTTGTTGAAATGAAATCCTTGTTTAAACAGTGCTGTGTGACTGATGAAACTGAAAGGAAAGCAAGCGTGGAGGAAATTGATGTTATATAACCCAGTGAATATCCTTCACTCTTTGCTAAGAGGTATAGCCTTCCTGCTGAACAGACCCCTAAAATGTTGCTGGTAAACTTGGACCACTGCCTGCAAAGAAGCATTTATGCTGGGTGAATACTTGTAAGGGTTTACCCAAGTTACAAAGTGATTAGTGTGATGCCAGTATCAGAACAGATGAAGGAAGAGCTGGAAAAAAAACAACCTGGACAATAATTAGTCCTAATGATAGGATTCATTATAGGATTAATGGATGTTTAGTCTCAATTTTAAAAGTTTAAATTGACCTATAAATAGAAATTTCAGTACTTCAGACTAAATTACAAATGTAATTCTTAAAAGCAATATTGAGGAAGTAACAGACTTCTTCACATCATTTGACCTAGACCTGTATGACTTTCTGCTTAAGAAACGGGACACAAAAATAACTGATTAAACCTATTGAGAACTAGGTAACTGACTGACCTCAGCCTGAAACTGTAGACTGAGAATCTGCATCAAATAGGAAAAATTTTACTGGGGCCTTCAAGGATTTGTTCTTGGCCTCAGATGACTTCATTTTTTTTATCAGTGACCTGGAAGGGAAAAAAAAAAAACCACAACTGAGAAAGTGCACAGAAATGGAGGAGCAGTGAATAATGAGGCTGACAGATCACTGAAACAATTTGGACTGTGCTTCTGACTCAGTACAAGCGAACAGTGTACATTTCTGTTCAGTTTATTGGCTCGTATGTGAAGAACAGGAGCTCCGTGCTGGTGTGCAGTCACTGCCAGGATGACTTGATGTCCTGGGAGATAATCAGCCAGACGCAGGTTCCTGTGCTCCAGTGTGGCTGAGGAAGAATCCTTCAGTGCAGAACGTCAGTAAAGAGGCTGTCTCTTGCACATTTGGTCCTGAGGTGGCTGCCAGCAGACAATTGTGACCGGTTTCTGTTTTGGTGAATGCTGAAAAGCTGATCAAGATTTAGAGAAGCCCACAGCAGCACTTAAGAGAAAGTCAGAAAGGGATTATTAAACTGAAAATCTACAAGAACTGCTTTATTTGGGGGTACTGTTTAATCTCATCCAGGAAAAATTAATTTATCAGCCTTCTGTAGGCCAGTAGAAAGGCTGATGAAACAGTGACTGTACCAAAAGTCCTCAGAGGGTCAGTGGTGTGTGTGTGTGAGGAGGGTTAGGACTGCAATGTCTTGGCGTTGGGGCCCTGATGAAGCAAATGGTCCTGCTCATGTTCTACTAGCGAAAGCATGTAAGGACAATCTAAATTAAAGGTAGGATCTCATAACTCAGCCACTTACTGCTCTCACTGCTCTGCGATAGCAGGTGGACGAAAGAAAGAGAGGTCAGATTAGGTAAGCACCGCACTGCCTTCGTGCTTATCTGAACCCTATGTTTATCATATTCTACTTTAATCATTTCCATCAGCAGAACTAGTTTCTAACCTCATTAAAACAAAATGTCCTAAAATGTTTAATATTTCTCACATCTAGTCAAGTAAGAATTCCTGGGGAAATTGTATTTTTCTGTAATATTTGAGTACTAAGTCTGGAAGTGCATCAGCTTGCAAAAATGAGAATGGGGGGAAAATCGTAATTAAATAACTTAGTCTATATGGAACAGGGATAACAGACTATTGATAACAGACTATTATGACTAAAGGGGTAAAGTCCTCACCATTTTTTAGCTTGGAAATGGCAAAAATGCAAGGTAACATCTGTAATGCAGTAACCCACTGCAAAACAACCCTGTGTTTTGTGGGGTGTTCACATGCCAGCTGCCTTCCAGTCAAGTGCAAGCCAGATGAGATTTTGTGCACTAAATATTACCAGGTGAAATGAATTTGCATAGTAATTGACCTCCTGCCAAGTGTCACTAATACAGTGTCCTTCCCCTGGCTGTGGCCTCCAGTGGAAGTTTTGGAAGAGTATTAACCTGGCTGTGTATTATTTTCTGGTTCATTAAATGTAATAGCAATTCTGGCAAAGCTTTCTGTTGATGAGAGAGGTTTGGCTTCCACAAGAAAGCATTGTCACAATAGCAGATACTGTATTCTTATCTAATTTACTTACAGCCAATATGTTTATGAACAGAGATATTAGATGGCAGAAACAGAAAGGGCAATTTATAATTTGAAGCCTACAGAAAAATCTCAGTCCTCAACCAACCGCTTTGCCTCTGCTCCCTAACATTCCTACCATCCCATACATCTGTAATGGGTTCACTTTTGCATATTGGCCTTTGGCTCCTCTTCCCCTTCTATTAGAATAAACCACTTTGTTTTAAATGCTTAATTCTTCTTTGTCAGGAGGATTCTGAGGGAGGAAGATCTTACCATCCTCTTGGTGGCTTCACTCCCATTTGTAAGAAAGACCTATAAAAAAAATAGGCTTCAGGTGTCTGTTTTCAGGGCTTCATCCAGCTTTGAAGCATCTGCTGTTGCCCTCACAGTACGGTTTTCAGGCCATTTGTAACTGTCTGAGGTTGATTGGCAGTGATTGTTAACCTTTTGTTATCACCCTGCAGATACTTACTCAGTAGTTCATTGTATTTTCTCTTATATACTAATAAAACACCTACATTTATACAAGACCTTTTATCCCAAAAGATTTCCACAAGCTCTGCAAGCTATAAATTTACAGCAGTTCTATACAAGTAATGTAGCTTTTAGTTCAGCACAAAAGACTGTATCCAAAATCTGGAAATCCTGATATTTCAGCAAGGAGCAATATATTCCAATGGTGCAGTCCTCAGAACTATACCTGGCTCCTTAGGCAACAGCAAATCTGTCAACACCTGCATTTTTGTGTTTGTGATGAAAAATTTCCAGTGATACCGATATCACACATACCCAGAACTTCAGCCATATTGCCTGGACTGAAAAGTTTAGTGTTTATTTCCCACCTTTACCCAGCCAACTCACACAGGTTGAATGTCCCCACCTTCTGTCCTTCTAACGTCATCTCCATGAAGTAGGTTTAGGTCAAGCTTAAGGCAGAGTGACAGCAGCTTACCTCAGTACTAAGCAGAGTATTACAGCTGTGATGGAAGGAGTCCATTCTTGTAGGTGGTTGTCAGAGCAGCGGTGAGGGGCAAAGAGTCTTTTGCTTTCCATGAAGTCCTGACTGAGTGTGAAATTGAGAAACAGCCAGATGAATAAGGAGTTTCTTCCAGCTTTCATGTATAGACTAGGTCTCGCTGAGGATGAAGCAGGCTAAAACTTAAGCCTCCTTCTTCCTGGACAAGGGTTTGTTGGACTTGATTTTACAGAAGAATTGTGCTGTGCTAAAGTAAAACCATGAGACTTGTTCCACCTTCAGAAGGACATTGGTGGGTGTTAAGCCTCAAAAAAGGGCTCTGGGCAATGAATGCCAAAGGGATAGAAATCTGGATCCAGAGACTGGAAGGAAGCTGCTACACAGTTGAGCAGATCCCTTGAGGTGAAGGATTGAAGGAGAGGGACCTTGAGCTCCAGTGCAGAGGACATCCACGCTCGTCGAACAAGATGCAGCTTTCATGCCTCGTCCATTTAAAGACTTCTGCTTTCTCTCCTCACAGCAGGAGCCTGCACTAATACAGTAGCACTGGAAGTTAGGATTATTTCCAAGTTTAAAAACCTAATGTATTTGGGAAAGTATTTGGCCTTCACTAAAGACATATCTAAAATAAACACTCACTTTTAAAATTTTGACCTTAGTATGAAAAGTATGATTTGGATCACACCAGGTTAGATAATACAAACCTTTATATTGGATTTATGTCATAAGCCAAATGCAAATTATTACTGTTCCTCATTTGCAGTTACCTCTGGCTATTGAATCCATACTCCACTAATTCTCCTCTGCGTTATTGGTCTGGAATTTAGTCTATATGATGAGAATCATTTAGCTGATAGCGCTTTAAACTCATCTATAAACAGCTTTTGATGACTAATATGCACTTTTCTGTTCCTGCAGTAAATTTGTTTCAAGCAAAAAGAGACTGTTTGGAAACACCTTGCATTTCCTGGTAAATCAACTATTTAATATTTCATTTCAAGATGCACTGGGAAAGCAAATCTGTTTTTTTCTCAGATTCACATCTAAAGGGAGAAAGTACAATAACTGCAGAAAAATAGATAGAATTTGTATTATTCCATTAAGGAATACATGTCTTCTCAAGCCATCATAAGAATGTTTTTTATATGTGTTGTTTACATTTTTCTATCTTAAAAAACAGCCACTTCAGATTCCTTCAATTTGAATTCCTACACTGCCTCTGCAAATAAAGAGAATGAACAACCAAATGGAAAATACCTTTTCTTACTCCCAGCCCTGGAAGTGATTCATTATTTAAAGCATTACCATTAAAAATGAACTATTTCCACAGATAAGATGAAACAGGTAATATTTTTACAGGCATCCTTACAACTCTGGAAAATGTGAATGTCTGTATCCTTGCATGCTGCTGAGAAGAATCCTCAGTAATAAACACAAAAAGAAACATCACAAGTGTCTTATATCTTACATTTTTTATGCCATTCTCACGCAAAATGGCATTAGACTTCAGTATACCTTTTTTTTCTTTTTTTTTTTTTGTGCTGTATCAAGTCCCAGTTTGCTTCTGCAGTCAAAACCAAAGGAGCCCCCAGGTTCTACAGTTGCTTCTGCTATTCTGTGTTATAAGACAGCACAATTGCCACTTAACCATAATGGACTTTACTCTGCTACTTGATCCTGCCCAAGGATAGAGCTCATAATTGCCCTCCTCAGCCACATATGAAGCAATCTGTCCCACAGAGGTTATATTGAGCACATTTTGTGCTATTGTCAGAGGTTATATCATCACTGCATTCTTGGCTGCATGCAGTTGAACTGGGAAAAAACTGTCCAAGGATCAACAAACACCACCTGCAACAGGTGTTTAAGGAAAAGAAGTCCTCTCAAACCAAAATATTCCTTCCTTACCTATTCACAAAGTCATAACCGGCTATCAGGTAGGATTCCTGATGCAGGTGTGCTATGCTCTGAGTGCACATGCAGCCACAGCAATGGGAGATGGCTGGAATAGGATCAGTATCCGAGAACAGCAGTAGTTCTAAAACACACTGCTGAGGCCATTTGGCTGATCTCTGACTTCTCTGTGTTTTCTCATTGTTCTTGGGATCGCTGTGCTTTAGCTAGAGCACACAGTAGAGAATTACATTAGCTAAAACAGTTCTTGATACAGACGAGAAATTAAAGCAAACTGCAGGCTTAGAGCTTGCCATTAATATTTTCAAAAGGTAATGACTCAGCTCAGTCTTATCTCAGTTCTGTTGCAAATTCAGACTTCCTTGTTTCTGCTGATGTCACGCAAAAGATTTTGCTGCTAAAATGAAACTATTTTCTGATAGAGTTCCTTGCTTCATGCCAATAAGTTTCTGTGCCAGTATTTGCCTATGCTGTTCTGAGTATATTACGAATGTATACCACGTATTTAGTACCCAGAAAGTACCAGATCAGTTCAAAATGACCTTATCTACTAAATGGGGTTTGCAAGCTAACATTGGTACACATAGGGGCACATGCTCTGTGCTGTGTCATTGGCTTGTTATATTGCTTTATAACACCTCCTTACCACAGCCTCCACCTCTGCCAGCTAACAGCTGATAATCCTTCTAGCCACTTGTTTTTTTTTTGTTTTCACGCATAACAGTCTACAACAGTCTGTTGATAATTTTGAAGAAAATCCCCTTTCCTTGGAATTCAGTCAGTAGTATGAGTTCTTTTGGCACTCATCTGAAAACTGAGATACAGGTAATATTTTTAGCTTTCAGGCCAAGTCAAAGTGTCTTACTCATTCTTAGTGGTTGTTTGTGCTCTTCACCATGAAGTATGGGTGATTCGTGGGCTTAGTCCACTCAGGCTCATTCACAGAAATGCTGTAGAGAAGTTTCTTTGTGAAATGAATTTCTTCTTCTGCAATAGTCCAATTTGACTGATGTAATTTGACTGGTATAACTGCTGAGCTTTCTGTGAAGCAAAATACAAGTACAGATCATGCATTCAAGTTATTCAGAGGATTCCTAACTCAGATATGTTCTCTTTTGAGGAGTATTTAATCAAGTTGTTATTCAGGTAAATACTACATGTACAAAAGTGACTTTTGAATTATCAGCTGGAAATGTTGTGAAGGTACATTTTTCAGCTCATTTTCAGAGCTGCACTGATTGGTTTGTCATAGTTCAATTAGGCAAGTCATTCACATTGCTACAACAGTGTTCCTATTCTCTTTACAATTTTGCCCCATTCTGTCTTGATAAGACATTAAAAGTCAGCGTTGAAAGTTTATCAACAGGAGTTTTGCTTTCATTGTGCAAGGGGCATTTTCACCAACCCAAGGAATAATTTCCCACTTGCAGTCTACAAGTTGCATGCCTCATCATTTATTGAGGAAATGAAGCATTGACATTATTTCTTTCTGTAACTGAAACATTTGTTTTGTTGTACACAGCAGCTGATGCCACCACAGTCTACGACATTCTAATCCGTATCCAAAGCATCTGGTAGGTTAGCTGTAGTCAGTAGTTTTCCCTCCCATAGTATTTCCTTTCATTTTATGAAGGTAACTCAAGGATATCTCCTTAAGCAATTTTTATAGCTAATAAAACTATTGACTACAGAGTAATCAGATACTACAGATTATTTATGTAACATCTCTCTATATTTCTTGATACTCCTGTAGTTTTTCAGTAGCTCCTTATAAAGACATGAAATCATTTGACATTTTGCCTGGTTACTCAAACAAGAGATAATCTGTGAAAGCATCATTTTTTATTTTTGCAACACTTTACTGATACGGTTTTTGTGATTACTTTGGAAGTAAAACTTCCTCTGGGGTATTCAGAGTCAGCCAACTGCCAGTCCCATCTTACAGTAACTTAAGCCATGCAGTTAGTTCCTCTTAATGGCTTGTATTTCATACTGGTGTCTCCTTCATTTAAATGTATCCATTCAAAACAAGTACTTTATCAACTATTCAGTTGTTGTAAAGGAAGTGAAGCGCAGATCATATTTCTATTCAAATTAACATGGTTCGATATTTGCAATACTTTGTGGTCAGATTACAGAGACCGCTGAAGAAGCTTATACCAAATTGCCTTCAGATAGCTTTAGTTTTCTGTTATAACTTCTTCAGTGACATAAATTAAATTTATGTTAGCTAGTAATAACATTACACCATATGATACTGTGTTAAATGTTGGGCTTGATCTCCTTTATCTTTAAAAATGCAAATTCATACAGCATATAAAATGTAAGGAAAGGGTAGAGGGGGGACAACAGTTCACAAATCAGCAAGGTTTTACAGTTAAGGCTATCTGGTTAGCTGTTTTACTATGCAGCTTACACATCCCCACTGTGAGGCACAGAGGTGGCATCTGCTTTTTGACACAACTTAGAGATGTTGGCCTAAGTTATGCAAAGACTTCAGGCTGTGTGTGGGTACATAACAAAAATGAAATGACATCTGAAAAACTGTTACTATTAAGTTGCATATTTTCTATACTGTGCTTTGTATGTCAGTAGTGGAGACTCTTTGCATCAGCCCTCACCTTCACTTGGAGGCTGACAGAGCAGCTTCCAAGAACCCAGGTGGAGGCATAGGGTTCTTGTGCTTTTCCTGGTAACGTGAATATCTGACAGACCACAGAATTATGATCTTATCTGGTGTTCAGAGGATGAGTCTTAGGTACCATTAATTTAATCAATCAGAGTAAAACTTCGTTGTCTCATCTTGTGTTTTCCCCAGTCCCAGTGCTTTGTCTCTGTGCAGAAGGAAATATCGGCAGCAGGAAGCTGGTGGCTTGGCTCTACTGCCTGAGCAAAACCATCCTCGCTGGCCCTCTCTGCACCCACCATAGATGCTCCACTCTGCTCTTCACAAAAAAGAGCAAAAAAGAGTATTTCTCCACGCCCCATCCACCCAAAATTATCTGAGGATTTCTTTTCATGAACAAGATGTTTCCTTATGTTCAAAAGGGCTGAAATAATTCCTTCATGTTTCTTCTTGGTTATGTCATTGTGTTTAGCCCTGTTTCACAGTGGTGCCTATACAATACCAGCATTACATGTAACCTCATGAACTCATTTAGGAAACATCTTGTTTAAAGAGCTGAGATATTTCTTTCATTTTCTTCTACAAGCCACTAAAAATAAATCCTATTAAAAGTAATGCAAATTGCTGTCATTAAGAAGATAATCCTGTTTGGCCTACATAGAGTTCACATTTTTCTCCAGCAAAACATTACACATTCTTGGTTTATTCAGCAAGAAGCACATAGACTATGCTGCTGTTGCAGCAGTACCTTCTCTTTAGAAAGGGAAGAAGAAATTAACATTGTTTTATGCAAAGCAACTATAAACCATGGAGCCAATCTAGTAGAGTTTATAGTTGAAATCCCTGAAACAAGGATCACTGGCACCCTGTATTTGTGGTCTGACAATGATCTAGACAAATTTGCACATATTCCTTGTATCCCACAGTACCCAACACATATGTTAATTCTGATAATATATTACACTGTGTATCATATAGCCATTCATAATTATATATTATCAGTGGGGAAAAGACAACAGATCCTATGACGAGAGAATTTTACATTCCAAAGCAGTGATTTTTTGGACGATAGTACTGTCTGTCTAAATGAAATCTGAAAGCTTGGCATCCCAAAATCTCAATTCACAGTCTTAAAAATATCATGCTCTCCTTTCTGAAAATAATACGACTGTCACATTAACTTACTCTGAACATTCTAATAGAGGGTTTAATTTGGAAACATAATAGATTGAACAGGAAAATGAACTGCAAGTACTTCAAAGTCCAAAAGTCACAATTTTTACCAGAACATTCAATTTTATTTGAAAACAGAGGGCTTCGGCTGATGCCCAATGCACAGTATTAAAGGGAAAGTTGGAAGAGTAGTTTAAAAACACATGCATAACTTTTCATATATGGTTCAAGATAGCTTTGACACATTCTTGGAACATGCAGGAAGTTTTAGTTCAGGTTTCCCAGACTTGTCAGGATTCCTGGAAATTCACATTACGTTGCATTAGCAATAAATTGTATGCATAAAGAGTATATAAAATTAAAATTAATATACAGTATCTCTAAGTGGATGTAAGTGTAATACTTTCTAATTTTTATTAATATCTTAAATCTGGCAATGTTAATAGTAAACATCAAACGTGTATTAATTCTTTGATTTTCTTCAAGCTACAGCATGTCTCTTAGGAAAGCGCCCAAGCCATTGGACGTAAGCACTTTTTGAATAAAAGAATTATTAAAACTCTTGTCAAAAGAGTGCAGGGAGGATTGCAAGAGTGGTGGGACCAAAGGGAGAGAGCATGGACAAAAAGAGCATGGATTCACGATGGGGAGGTCATGCTTTACCAACAGTATCCTTCCACAATGAAATGACTGACTTGGTGGAACAGGGAAGCACAGTGAATACTGTCTATCTTGACGTCAGTTGAGCTTTCTACTCCTTCTGCGATATCTTTATAGACATCGTGAAGAAGTATGGGCTGGATGAGGAATTAGATGGATTTAAAACTGTCTTTACAGCTAGATCTAGAGGGTGTGTTCAATGCCATGCAGTCTCACTGGAGGCCAGTAATTAGTGCTGTATCCCCGGGGTCAATCATGCACACATTACTATTCAGTGAAAACTAGAAGATGAGGCAGAGTGTACCCTCAACAACTTTGCTGAAGGTAGTGCACTAGGAGACGTGGTGGATACGTCAGAAAGTTGTGCTGCCATGCAGAAGGCCCTCAACAAGATGGAGAAATGGACTGACAAGAACTATATGAAGTTCAACAAAAGTGCATGAAGTGCAATGTCCTGCACCTGGAGAGGAAACAACCCCATGAGCTGATAAAGACTGGGGCCAGCTGGCTGGAAATCAGCTCTGCAGAGGAGGATTTAAGGGTCCTTACAGACCCCAAATTTAACATGAGCCAGCAATGTGCCCATGAGGCAGATGTTAGTGGTAGGTATCCTGGGCTACATTAAGAGGAGTGTTGCCTCCAGCTTGAAGGAGGTAATCCTCCCCTTCATCTCAGCTCTGGTGAGGCCTCATCTGTATACGGTTCTGGCTTCCCAAGAGATACGTGGACTTACTGTAGACATCCAGCTGAGGACCATAATGATGCTGAAGAAATGAGAGTCTACGAGGAAAGGCTGAGAGCTGGGACTTTTCAGACTGGAGAAGAGGAGGAACAGGGAGATCACCTCAGTGTATGTAAATACCTGAAGGGAAAGTGCAAAGAGGACAGAGCCAGGTTCTTTTTAGTAGTGCCCGATGCCAGGACAAGAGGCAGCGGGCACAAACTGGAACACAAGATGCTACCTCTGAAGATCAGGAAGTACTTCTTTACTGTATGAATAACAGAGCGCCCATAGAAGTTGTGGAGATCTTCAAAAGCTTCCTGGTCCAGGGCACCCTCCTCTGGGTATCCCTGCTTGAGCAGGGTTTGGACCAGGTGGTCTCCATTGGGCCCTTCCCACCTCAGGCATTCTGTGATTTTGTGGATAAGAACCCTATTACTATGGTTAGAGTTATTCAAAAGAACAGATTTGGGATGAATTCTGCAAAGACTCAGTGTTTTACTCAGTGAATGATATGTGTCCTCATTATTTTGAAACAAAATTGGTTTGTTCTTTTTAAGATAAAAAATAAAGTGCTGACTTCATCCTGGCTAGACTGAGGCTGTTCCAGAAGCAGTGGGAAGATAATGTGTCCTGTCTCTTAGTAAAGCTTTCCATGTAAAGACCAATCAATAAAGTGAGAATTTTTGCAGGATAGTCATTTATTTGCAGAACTGTAATAAACATCTGAACGTGATAAATATGGACTCATTAGCTTTCCATGCCCTAGTGTGTGTTTCCTTAATAATGTCAATCATTAGAAATGTCAGTTTTCTTTGTTTGCTTGCATTTTGCTTATGTAGCAGATGATCATACCTAAAGTTCTAGTCCTAAATACTCCTTCCTCCTATACATGTAATCTCCCCCGTTTCTGTCATCTTTTTCTTCCAGAATGGCTCTTTCCAGATTTGAGAGCTCTCTTACAAAATATTGCAAGATTCTGAAAATGTTTTTTCTCTGATGGTAATAATCTCTCAGTGTTGCAGATGTCAGTGTAGCTTGCCAATGTTTCCTACTGATTTGAAATGTCTGAAGTGACAACTCACCATTTTCTTTGATATTATTTCACATCTACCACCATCGAAGAGAAGTAGTTGTTTCCAACAAGAAATATTTCTGCTCCTGTTTTCCTTTGCAGTAATTTCAGACATTAAACAGAAAGTACAAAGTCCCATCTCCATTTACAATAACAGTAATTGCAGCCCCTATCACGAAGTTTTTTCATAATTTCATGACTTCCAATAAAAGCAAGTTAAAGCAAACAAACAGCCAGGAAGAAGTATCTGTAAAAATTAGTAACTCATAACAAATTTATTTCCGGGTATACTGCACCAGGATCGTAATTTGCACACTTTCTGCCAACTGCCATTCGCAAATCTCTGGGATGGTTTTCATCCAACTGTGATCATAACAAACTCTTCCATCTGTGTATTTTTCTATGAGAAATTTTCATTAGAGTTGCTTCTTAAAGGCCTTTTAGGCTCCAAGAATTTGGTGTGGTTCTGTCATTCTCAAAGGAAAAGTGATACAGAATTTAAGGGAAAGTTATAATTGTTCCTTAGGTTTGCTCAGCCATTATAAAGAACAGATCATTTGCTTTGAAAATTAATGTAGAATGAACATTGACACTATTTCATTACGGCTTTCTGAGTTGTAAAATATCTTTTCTAACACTAAATTTATGAAGAATATTTGTCATTTCAGATCAACAAATTCTACAGAACTCTTTTAAATAAAGCTTACTATTCTGAAAAATAAAAAGTTCACATTTCTATAATGTGTCTCTGACATCTTCTGGGAGCTCTGACGGCTCTCTCCAAAGAACAGCAAATTAATCAGAGCTGTATTCCAGAAAATATTTTAGTTCCCTTTACACATGGGTAAAATAAGAAGAAATTTTGCCATTTACTGAAGTATTTCTTACTCCTGGCAATAGCTGCCTTTGGTATTGGATGCAGATATACTCTACAAATGATTTATTGCAAGGTGCCAGAGAAAATCCTTGCTGGTATGAGATAAAAAAATATACTGAATCTCTAATCTGTTTTAACCTTAAAATTATCATTACATTTTTAAAGATGGAATGGGAGCAGCTATAATTAATGAAAATAAATGTTCATGTATTTAACTTCTAAGATAAGCAAAAAAATAGTAAAGATCTTATAGCCTTTTTTGAAACAGAAGTCTCAGATAAATGCAATTCAGGGAATTACTTCAACGCATATCTGAACGCATCCTTGTTTACAGAAGTGATTTGCAAAGGTGAGTACTTTTGAGTTTGTTAGTCGTTCCAGAAACTTGTAAGTTTCTGGGGAATGAGGACCTTTCCAAGAAACAGGAAGAGTTATGTCGCAGCTTCTTTGAAAATATCGCTTTAACTACATCATCTATTAAAAATATACATTTTCCCACTTATGGCCTGAAATAGATATATCAAAAGGAAAACTTTCAAGCAAGTTTTAAACTGTAAGAGAGTACTGTCTGGAAAGAATCGCAGCGTGATGTGGAGAGTAAATTGTTTTGCAGCAGTAGGATTTGCTGTAAGAATGCAAGAACAAGCCATCTGCTCTGATTCAGGCATGAATATTAATATACATGAGAGATCTTAATATTTTCATTTCTTATTTTCTCTGAAATTAGCCAAGCAAACAGGTTTACCTTGCAAATCCTGTAAGTCATTTTTCGCATACAGGGCTAATCATGGAGCGATAAATACCATGACCTATATCTAAGAGGTAAAGGAGGCATTATACCAAGTGACATCAGCAAGCGCCAGTATCACAAGGGAAGGCCATCAAGACATCAAACAGAAAAGAACCAGGTCTATCAGACATCACAGCACACAGACAGATGGCATCCAGCCACATCTATGAGGGCACTCCTAGGACAAGAAGTACATCCCTAATTTACTGGGGGGTGCTATTATCGTTATCATGAGCTGGAGGCACATCTATCTAATGGTGTGGGGCATGCGGAGACAGGTAAATAAGGAGGCAAGACATAGGCAGAGAAAACAGTGAATTCAACCAGCACCCCACTCCCTGCTTGTGCCTGCAGACCCTTGGAAAATAGGCTGCAGGAATAGGTTGTGGGCTAGGAAAACTGTTTAGTCAGGCTGTATGATAGGTCATACTCTGGAGAAAGCTGAGCGAAAATCTTGAATAGTTTTAAAAGCAGCAATTCAGAAGGATGTAAATATTGCTGACAACGTATGCTCTTTTATATCACAGCTCATCAGAGAGAATGTAGGAGCACCTGCTCACTCTGATAAAGTGTAGGTAGTCTTAAATCATATCAAAAATAGCATTAATTTATTTAATTAATAAACTATGGGGAAACTAGTGCTGCAGTCCAGAAGCAATTCACAGAAAAAATCATACAGAAGTCAAGACAGAGAGACGATATTACCTCTGGAAGTGGAAATCTCAGGCCTACCCTGATCTTCTGGCTGTGAGTGCCACCCCATCTTTCTATTTCCCTAGCTCCAAAATTCTGATAAAAATAATTGCTTCATTTGTTAAGTACTTTTGAGATCTGATTTTATTGGTAGAAATCAAGGTGAACGTTTAAGAAGAGGAGATGTAAGCAGTGATATATAATCTGTTGTTAATATATATTTTTTTCAAGGATTAGAGTAGAGGAAGTGTTGTACTTCTCTGTTAAAAAGACTCAAAGTGTGGACCCAAGAATCATGGATCAATAAGATTTAATCAAATTCAAGATCATTCTTGGTGTAAGAAGTAATTAAAAGCTTAAAAAACAACAAACACCAAAAATAACCCACAAACACACAAATAATCTATTAAAATATCTATTAGAATTGTAGTGTGTATAGATAAAAATAGAGCAGTTGTTGACAATTGTTTACTAGTTTTACTGTAAGTTTGGATTATTGACTCAAGGGGAAAGATTCCTTTGTAGAAAGTAGAAGGCACTTTGAATGGAATACTCTGGTATATGAAGTCACAGTGATTAATTTCAGACTAACAGGAGCGTACAAGAGAAACAACTCTGTGTCCTGGTACAACATCTGCTTATTTTGGAAAACTGAGTGAGCACACAAGAAAAAAAAATTAGCTTTCATTTAAAAATGCATAGAAAACAATAACCGTATTTGTACATGTCTAATCCATTCCCGGGGTCAACCTTCACAAAATAGAAGGTAGAGATTAGGAAGATTAGGAACATGGTAACGTTTGGGAGAGAGGGGGAAGACTAGAATCTTGTCCATATAACAGGAGAAGGGGTCTTTGACAAACCTTGCCTTCTATTGAGTATAGAAGAACACCTGTGCTGCTTAGATGTGTAGACTTACACATCTAACACAAGCAGTGTTATGTTGGTGAAATTTGGTAACACTCAGGTTTCAGATTGGAGCAAATGTTTTAGGAGAGTTTGCAAATTTGTTTCTGGGGACTGTGATTTGATTTGAAAGATATTTTGGAGAGTAGGACTGTGTCGGATGAGATGAATAATATGAAAGAAAAATATTTCTATCAATCACTGCACCTTAATGCAGGTGATTTAAAAGAGGAAGATGATGACCAATAATATATTCTATAGAAATACAGTAATTAACTGACACCTTTTCTGATGTCTAAGGTACTGCAGCAAGGAAACAGCATAATTTTGGTGTTTACTCAGCATCTATACAGAGTATAGTGCACCGTGATACACAGTAAGGGAAGATTTGGTTTGCGTTTCATTATCCATTGATCACAGATTTATAGAGCTCCTATGAGTAAGGAGACATTGTGACTACCAGCTCCTAATAAATGCTTGAGGTTCCTTTGATACGCAGATTTTTATTGACTTATCAGAATGGGTTTCATTAGTTACTTCTTTGATTTTTTTGCTCATTATGGAATGGGTTAATTAATTAAGTCCAAGTATTCAATACTATTTTAAGAATGTCCTGTCCTGTCTCTGGAGAAGAGGAGGCTCAGGGGAGACTTCATTGCACTCTACAACTTCCTGAAGGGAGGTTATGATGAGGAGCAGGTCGGCCTCTTCTCCAGACAACAAACAGGACCCGAGGAAATGGCCACACGTTGCACCAGGGGAGATTTAGGTTAGATATAAGGAAAAACTTTTTCACTCAAAGAGTGGTCAGGCACTGGAATGGCCTGCCCAGGGAGGTGGTGGAGTCGCCATCCTTGGCAGTGTTCAAGAGGCATCTGGATGAGGAGCTACGAGATATGGTTTAGTAGCTTGTGGTAGCAAGGGTAATGGGAGGATGGTTGGATGGGAGGATGATCTTGTAGGTCCTTTCCAACCTTGTGATTCTATGATTCTATGAAAAACCAAACAAATATGTTTGGTCAGAAGTCTTCTATTTAGATAATGTATTGACAAAGAAAAAACTGCTGTCCTTGTGCATTAAGATGCGTTAAGTCATTAGGATAGCAGTTCTCAGCAAGTGACAGGAATAACAGCTCAGTTTCTGACAACAAAAGATGCTGATGTACTGCCAGCATTATCTAAACTCTTTTAAAATGCCTTAAAATAAATACATATATTTATTTACTTACAATGTATTATAAATAATCACGACCATTTTCTCTGACGTTCTTAGGAATAGTAGCATTCCAGGATGCCATGGCTCAAACACGCTAATGCTGCCACGAGTTATTATGTGAGTGATTTAAAGATGTCCAGGAAGCATCTCTTAACTCATGGAAAAGGAATTGAGGATTAGAGATTTTCAAGACTGAAAAATGACCAGCTTGGCTTTAAATAAGAAAATACTGTCACCTAGGAAAATCTCAATTAAATTAGAAGCTTATGGCTTAACAGAGAGCTGGGCTACAAACAGATGGCTTCCTTAAGAAGGGAAATTTTATTAATACGCATTGTACAACATGGGAACTTGACACAAGATGGAACTTTGTTAAGGTTTATTTTACACAATATCAATTTACCTGTGAGTGCAGTGCATATATGCAAATTGTATCCCCATGAGAGTTTTCTCCTTGGTGGGGCATTGATTCCCCCACTAATAGCAAGCAGAAGCTGCATCGCTGTCCTCAGAGGGACAGAAGTTATATTTTATTCAGGTTTTGTAGGAACCTGACCAGTAAGTCAGAGCATACCCTGCTCCAGTGCCACGTAGAGGAGACCAGAAATGCAAACAATGCCCTCAGTATCCAAGATTTAAAACTCTCATCACTGCTTCTGTCCACAGATCTTGACATCAGACTTTTCTTCTTGTTCCTCTAGACCACTTCAGTTTCATATTACTCTTCAGTATCTCAGCCTCGTTTGAGAAGAAAAATAGGAGTTAGTCCCTTAGATTCCAAAAACTCACATACTGCAGGTATCTTCTCTCACTGAACTATCACTCGTATTAAAAGGATGTTAGTATTAAATTACAACAATGCTCCTGTGGAGGTACGTACATTTATTTGGGCACCCAAAAATGTTCCACGTGGTTAATGAGATTGCAACCAATGACAAGCTAATTTAAAAGGATTACTAAAAATATCACCTTCACAAATGTTATTTTTAGAATATCTACAGAAATAACAAAACAGTACGGAGAGCTGGGCATAACTTTCACAGTGTAATGTGTGAAATCTAAGAGGAATAAATGAAGTAATGGCATCTGTCTGTCTAGAAATAGAATTATCCTGAAGTGTACTCTATGTACAGAAGGAAAACACACTTTTGAAAATGAGTCAATATTTTCAGAAAAAGCCACAGATTCTGAGTACGTCGTATTCTAATTACTCAGCTTGGACACATGAATGCTGGGTTGTTCCCTTAGCCCCTGTTCCACAGGCAACAAGCTTCAAGTTTCCTGTCAACACATTTCTCTCACCCTTTAATTGGCCTCATTTATTACGGGGTTCCAAGTTCTAGACTCCTGAAGTCTCACGAAAATCCACTTCTCTTTTTTCCTTTTCTAAGGGAAATAACGTTTCCATAAAGAAGCACGTATTAAGAGGCTAAGGCCAACAATTTACCTACTTACGGGAGAAGTGAGAGTGTAAAGTTATAAAATGTATCATGTCAAAAAAGTAATAGTCATGCTTCATGATATTTTCAAGGAGCACATTTGTTTTGAATGTAATTCATGTTCATGAAACTGTTTTGAAGATGGAAAGTCCTATGTGTATGCATTACTGCTTCTATTAACAGTAGTCATAGATTTGTGTCTGGGCAGAAATAGAACAGTAAATGATATTGGCTATGCAGTATGGACAGTAGGCTTTATGGTGGTCTACTTTGATTTGTTTGACAACATTTTGTCATGAAAACTGAATCTCCATTCTGGTAGCAGCACATTCCTGCACCTTGTCTCACATCTTCCTTCACACACTTCCTGCAGGTTCCAGACCAGGAAAGCATCAGTGTGATAAACCCTACTGGACTCAACAGGCTTCAAACACAAGCTTAAATTAAAGCACATATATAAATGTTGATTTAAAACCAGATGGATTTATGCACATTTTTATATTTTGAGTAGAGTTTAGGAACCACTGTTAGTTACACTTCTGGCACTGTTTTGTCTTACACCTCATACTGCCACCTGCAGTAGAAATACCTCTGCTTAATGGGACTCTGCAAAGCCTGAAGATAAGTTGGTAAGCGCCAGTTCACTGAAAATATATCATGATAGAAGCTGTGAGTAAAACCTCAATCTTGATAAGAGTCGATGAATGTTATTGTTTTTCTTTGTACCATATTATGTGTACTTACATCACTCTAAATGCAAGTCAGTCAAGATTAAGCACAGTGTCTGGATGCTATTCTGCAGCAAACATTAATGAAACCATGTTATTTCTTAAGGATTGTTGCATTTTCAGTGTCTGATTGAAGCTAGTTTTTGCCATTGATAAAGGCTGTCAAGTTCTGTGGAACTGTATAATTAAAAACCAAGAGAATTACTGAAAATTAATACAGTCCAGCTGAAGTGACTCTGAAAAACTTCAGAATGTAATGGACTACGAAAAATTGTTCAACGTTCCATACATCTGGTTAAAAACAGTCTGCAAATATGCTTAGTGTCAACTTCTGTAGAAATTTGCCTTTAGGTACAGAGCTTGTCTTACCTGTGAAATGATATAACCGATATCTATTAACATTGATAGAATATTGAGAAGAGTGGGATTTTCATTCAGCAGAGCAGGGGTTTTTTCAGTGTCTCCCTTCTACATGACTGTACAAAGCTGTTAGCCTACTTTCAGGATGGATTTTCATCTAGGACTTTATTCTAACTACTTTGTTCGCTTTTTTTTTGTTTGCTTCTCCTGAATGTTCCAGATTATCCACTGGCTCCTAGGACACAACCAGAAATACTGGAACAGAAATATGTCTCCAGTGAGAAATTCATTTCTGAGAGGTGACTCAGAAAGGCTCCTGTGCAGATGACAGGGAGTGCAGAGGCTTTTCAGTAGTAATCTAATTCCCCCAAAATAGAATGGAATAAGTTTTCATGCCATCATTCTTGAGATAAGAGAGGAGTTAACAAATAGCTGTAACTCATATTCCTCTTGAAATAGTTCCTGGAAGATTTACATTGTTGCTGATGCAAGGTAAGGCAGAAAATCTCAGTTATGCTCAAAATACAGAAAGGTCAGATTAGTCTCAAAATTTGATTTCTTTTCTAATTTTTGACTGCATAATGCTCTTCCATTACAGTGTAATTATCTCAAAGCAATTGACAGACCAGAGCTGCAGATTCATTCACAAATTAATTAATTCCTGAACTGCAAACAGTTAAAATTTTCTTCTCATTTGTCATTGTACTGACAGGTACATGCATAGATCAAAAACCAAGTAAAGTCATTAAAAAGATGTGGACAGCTGAAGTCTATGACTTATAATGGCTTTAGACTTCCATTTTTATTGCACAGAGATTGTATCTTTAAAACTCTTTTGTGGTCCACAATTTTCCCATATAAAATGTCTGTCTGAATTTTAAACTACAGTGGGTGGTTGGATGGATGGATGGATGGATGGGTAGACATTCCTACAAATCCTTTTTCCAAAAATGTCAACGCGGCATCATGTAAAATATCTGGCATCAGCTGTAAATTCTGTTGTTGATCCTTAAAACCTCTAATCGCTTCTTCAAGGTGCTCTTCAATCTGATATCTTTCAATGACATGGAATAGAGCACCACCACATGTTTTGCATCATCAGAAGCTCTAAAAAAAAAAATAAAATAGTGAACTGACCAACTGTCCTGGCCAAGCAAGAGTAGAGAGAAAGAAGACCAACTTGTGCACCTTTATCCATTCAGCTGCTGCTAAGAAGTAAAAGACAGTTATCACAGATTGGCCAAGGAAATGCAATGCACCTAAAGTGAGTTTTTCCTCTTCTCTAAACTAAGGAATAAATTGCTTTTCAATTAATAGGTGACAAGTACTCTCATATTCAGCATTCTTCCAAAAGCAATGATAGAACAGGATCTTCAGACACCAGTTCCAAGTTCTAATCCAAACTAATCCATTTGTTGTGAACCTCATCGTATCACATAATTATAGAACCATAGGATCAAATAATCATAGAATCATAGAATGGCTGGGTTGGAAGAAACCTTAAAGACCGTCCATTTCCAACCCCTCTGCTGTGAGCAGGGCTGCCACCCACCAGATCAGCCCTGCCCAGAGCTCCATCCAGCATGGCCCAAATTCACTTTTACGTCCCATTCGCAGGCCTTGGTAAGATACATTCTGTTCAAATTCTCTTTGAGTAATCAAGTTCTAGACATAAGTTTTAGCATTTTTTAAACTCACTGGCATCACTTTCCTAATGTAAGGAAAATTAAAGTGTGAAGTGGACTGCCAGATTTATGAAAGGACCTACTGCCGTGGGAATGTTAAAGGCTTCAAAGAACCATTTTATATCCTTCAAAAAAAAAAAGCAAACTAAAAAACAACTTCTGACTATATGTCCATTTTTTATCGTCACTAATATGAGTAAATGAAAATCCTTCCAACACATTATCCACATCTGCTGCACTTCCATTCTCGCTTATAATTTTAGAGACCAGAGAAGACTTAAAATTTTGTAAGTGAAATTCAGGCCCCATTGAGTCAATGAGAATCAATTTGTCATTCATTCACTAAGATGAAAGATTCTTCGAATTTTTGCAGATTCAGTGACTGTTTTCTTACTGTTATCTAGATGTGCTGGCAAATTCATACATAAGTGTATTAAAGGTATGAGCTTTCTTAAAATAAAATTTTAGATCAAGCTTCTGCAACACATTTTTGATGTGTTATGAACTCTATTGCTATTGATAGAGTATATCCAAGATTCAGAAAAATTGTAAACTTCCTCCCTTCTACAGAAAATACCGAAGATTTCCATTAGAAAATCTATTTTTGTTTTATCAGATATTTAACCAAACATTCTATTTTTAGCTTCTGTACTTTAATGGCTTAACTACTGACACCTCTGTAAGTTTTACAGCTCTAAGATAGGAACTGGTGTCATTTCTATTTCTCAGAGATACAAAAACTTCCCATTCTAACCTCCCATATTTTTAGTCCATTTGATTTCATTTAATGACTCCAAGCTTCATGCTCAGAAAAGAAATCTAGAAGGATATTCAGCTCTGTTTCAGAAGTAATAAAAATGATGAACTGAAGCAGAAACAATGAGCTGTCATACAAGAAGATTATGGTGGAACTGAAAATTGAACTTGGTTCTCCTGGGTCTACAGCTAACCACACTAACATCTTATCCTTTATTCCACCCTACCCAAGGCAGCCTCCAGCAAAGTAAAGCAGAAACTTCTCTGAGAGTTTAAAAAGTGTTAGAGCTGATGAAATGTTCCTAACTAAAAGCCACCTTGGCAAGCTTAAAATCTTACAACAAAAAATCTTCAAGCTGAATGCCTGCCAAAACTCACCTAAATGCAAGTGGTCAAATGAAGGTTCCGGTGCTTTTGCCAAGGACTGTTTACTAGATAAAATCCCAGAGGCAATCAGGTTCCTGGTGATACTGAAATATATTTCATTTGGGTCGCTTTTACTCAGAGGTCATTTTTTTGACATCTGGCTTTGCAAATATTGCCTTGTGTCTCTCCTCTTTTTCAAAATGAGGTTGAAGGGTAGACTTCCTCCTAGTGTTATGCCAGGATTTGTTTCTGCCACGAGCTGAGTTGTTCTGCTCCTAAAAAAGATCTTCTTCCAGTGAAAGCAATTCCAGATGTCTCTCCACTTTTGAAGTAAGGAAGATGCAGGAGCATCACAGATAGGAGTTACTGACCTGCAACTAGGTTGCCACAACTCCTACATGCCTTTGCTTAATGATCCTGGAAGAGCACAGCATTTGGTGGACATCTAAGAGTGCACAAGCAGCTCTTACATGGCTTAGCATTTATCTTTGTAGACCAAACAGTAAACTCATTTGGCTGGCCTTGAAACACAGGCAGGCTAAAATAGAAAAATTTTCAGAAAATTAAAAGGACTAAATGTTTGGATTAGAATGAAAACTATTTCAGCTTAACCTTTACATTCCATTGATGTGGTGCCTCCATAACCTTTCTCCTTTATTTTATCCCCCTAAGGCAAATATCTTTTGTGCATCCAGCTGAGGAATGTGACCAGAAATTGTGGAACTCTACAAGAGGAAAAGAGGATACTTCTCCATTAAATGACGGTTCATTTTGACTGCCTGCATACTCCCTTCAGGAGCAGGATACTTGGCTGTTCACAACAGTGCATAAGGTTTCCTTGTCCTTTTTTCCTGCTTTATGCCACCTGTGATGGAAGCTAGGATTAATTGACCTGTGCGTTGTGCTGTTTCTGTTTTATTTTTACAGTAAATGGTACCATAGAGTGTATGCTTTATCTAAAATAACCCAGTGGCTGTGTGGCAGAGCAGAAAGCACCAAAGAAGGTGAGGTAGAATCAGAGAAATGAAGGGAAAGGAGAAAAAAAAAATGGTGCTTTCCTCAAATACAGCTGTGTTTGTTCATTTGGAGAAAGCTTCTGGTTTGCAGGATGGCGCAAGTAGGAGACTGTGACACCCAGGAGATACAGGAAAGGAGTGGGGCACAGAAATGGTGCCAGCGTCAGGGGCTGTGGAAAGCAGGAAACTTTCTAGAGAACTCAGAGAAGCCCCTTCAAAGGAAGACGCTCAAAGTTGCTGGACTGGGAAGAATGAAGTTTATTCTGGGAGAAAATACTTGTCCTGCAAATATGTTGGAAGGTTTGCCTTCAAATATTTAAATGTTTCCGTAAGTTGCCTTCTTAGAGCAGAAGGCTGGGAGTGTTCTGGAGTGTTGGTGTGCCCACTTCAAAGAAAATACTGACCAGTTCTGCTACAAGGCTCTGTTAATTGGGGTTCTGCCATATAAATGGAAAACAAGCTATTTCTGGATTTCCAGCTGTTGCTATGTGGCTATATTTATGGAAGGGGTTTTGTTATTTGCACATAGAGGTGCAATACAAAATTCAGAGCCCATCTCCTTTTGCACTTTTTTTTTCCCAGATCTTTGGCACTTACATTTGTTTGTCGTTTATTTTTCATCTCACTTTGTAACTGTTGGGACAAAGCTTCTTTTACAGGTAAAGGGGAACGTCTGAATTTCTGCTGCAATGGGACCAAAGCACTTTAGCTTCATTTTGTGAACAAATGCAGTTTCACAGCTCATTGCTCAGACAGTGCAGTCTGTCACAAAAGAAAGGACACAAAACAAGAAAACAAAGGGAAGAAATGTAGCTGCTAGTAATCTTGGTGGTAGCTAGCTGGAAAAGGGTTTGCTTTCTGAGTAGGAATGGCAATTTCACCTTTATGGAGTTCTCAAGGAGAACAAACAAAAGACGTTACCAGCCAGGGACAGTTCTGTTCCTTAATCGAGTGTGGGTTTAGGTTCATAAAACTTTGTCCTTTAATATCTTTGCAAGTAAACAGACACAAGGCAAATTAAAACAGCTGAGTCTGTATCTAGACTCACTTCAGCAGGCTGTGGCTTTCCACAAGGGAGAAATACATCAGCTGAATAATGCAATTTATAAGGACTGCGAGGTGATCTGCATTAATCTACATTTGGGAAATAACTATATAAAATGAGCCTGATTCTTCTTGCATTTACCCAGTTTTCAAAAAGATTCCACTGGGATTTCTCCTTAGAGCACCCTGAATAAGAATCAAAACCCATAATTTCACGCAGCAGTGATGAATCCAAATAAGCTGATCTGCCTTTCCACACTGCTGAAAACAAGCCTGCTTCTTCAGGGCATCCTATGCAGCTGCTTTATATTCCTGGTACATCCATGTCTCCGCCAGAATAAGTGGAGGCACTGTAATGAGAGATGCTGGTGACTCCTTCTCTTAGATCCTTCTCTCAGCAAGTGAGATCAAGAGGAACCTTTTGGGAATGATGGTGGCATTTCAAAGCAGCAGCTGGGGGAAGAAGCCCTGGTCTCAGGACTGAAGAAGATCACA
Source organism: Pavo muticus (assembly GCA_016647715.1). Taxonomy (NCBI): domain Eukaryota; kingdom Metazoa; phylum Chordata; class Aves; order Galliformes; family Phasianidae; genus Pavo; species Pavo muticus. Next base: position 973,083 of record JACDJE010000030.1, on the reverse strand, counting down.
AATTCTCTGCAAGTTGCTGCACATCCTGGCACAACTGGCAGAACTGGGAGGGCTCCTCTGGGTGTGCAGAGATGCACAAAATCCAGCTCCCACAGGAAAGACCAACAGTGAACCCCTTAAGAGCTTTGTTGAGATGTATTAGTAGCCTTCTGAGTAGAGATAGTTCTGACATATTGCAGAGGCTTTTCTCGCATAAAATGTTTGACATACCAGTGTTCACTTCACTGTCTGGGGGAGTTGCTCCTAATATCCAAGATGTGGTCAAGAGTGGATCCTTGACTGTGCTTCTATTTCATTCCCTGAGCATTTGTATCTTTTCTCACCTGTTAACTTCTTGGTTAATTTTCCAAGGAGATTGGAAGCAAGGCCCTAGAAATAATAAATGATACTTTTTAAAAAAAAAAAAAAAAGGGAGAGAATTAAGAAGATGGGCACATCTTTTTTCTCTATTTTTGCTGATATTTCATTCTACTGAAGGATGCTTTGCCGTGGATAAGAATAACCAGTCATTACCTTCTTCAAATGGCATGAAAGCATAAGAATCACAGAACTACAGAATCACAGAATTGTAGGTGTTGGAAGGGATCTCTAGGGATGATCTAGTCCAGCCCCAGTGCCAAAGCAGGTTCCCTGCTGTAGGTCTCACAGGAAAGCATCCAGATGGGTTTTGAATATCTCCAGAGAAGGAGACTCCACAACCTCTCTGGGCAGCCTGTGCCGTGGCTCTGTCACCCTCAAAGTACAGAATTTTTTCATCCTGTTTGTATGGAACTCCTATCTTCCATTTTGTGCCTGTTGCCTCTTATTCTGTCTCTGGGCACAGTTGAGAAGAGCCTGGCCCCATCCGCTTGACTTCCTCTGCATTCTCCTCAGTCTCTTTGAGTACCCCTTGACTTTGTTTCAAAAAGAATTCCTTATAAAAATGTCACATTACAGTGCTGCTCAAATGCTACTTACTATTCTTTATTTTTCTGAAAAGAGCTATGCGTTCCCTGACATCTGATGTTTCTTTTATCATCTCCAAAAATGGTCCGTCTTTCACGTTGTTTTCCTTGCTAAATTGGAAGAAAATGTACAAAAAGTCCAATCCATATTCTTCTCATTTGACTTGGAAAATAACTAGCTTTGGGAATAACATTTAATTGCTGAGTTTCTTCTGTTGCAAAAATATTACTAAAGATAAAGGATTTGGCTTAGTCATACTTCTAAGAACTTTAAGAAGCATTTTATAAAATCTGATTCAATATCTTCAAGCAGACGTAGCAGCAAGCACATTATTATGAACTTCTTGTTTGTCACATGCATCAGTTTTCATGTTAAAACTGTTCGTAGTGGTATTTCCCAGCAAGTAAAATACAATTTGTAGGAAAACAGGATGTTCATTTCTGTGGAAAATCTAATCTTTCAAAGTTCTTCACTCCAAAGTGGAATAAAAAAAAGTGAAATTGGAATTGTGTTTATGCAAAAGTACAAGGATTTTTAATATTGGAACGCTTAATATTTCATATATGGATGTTATAAAGTGTTACATATGAAACAATACTCTATCTCATTCATACTGATACTCCAGCACTGAAGTCTAGAGTGAATCAAAATGGTAGTTGAATTAAGAACTTTATCTCATAAAAAATACGACATTTTTCTTCCACTTGCACTTAATTACGTGTCATTAATTAAAATAAATTCTCCGTTAAAACGTATTTTACCAACACTTAAAAATGAATAAAACTGTAGTCAGAAGTTTAGTCAAAAACCTTTTCGACCAATTATAAAGTAAAATAGACATTGAAATATCCACTCCACCAGAAACTTCAGCATTTATTTTAAACCCGTGTATTGAAATAGGCCACAGTTTTCTACGTGGGCAATTTAAAATGGTGCCACTATACCTCATGTCTTCAAAGGGGACAAGCAAGTGTACTAACTGTATTTACAGTTGTTTTATGGAGTCACTAAACATTGCTGGGTATGTTGAACTAATTTCAATTGACTTGAATGAAAAAGTGGATTTACTTGCCCTCCTTCCATGAGTATATATGCCTCCCAGGGCTCCATAAGGGACAACACTGCATCTCCATTACATGTGTCATATAAAAGCACTCACAAACACTAAGCACAGGAGTTGTGATAAATAGAAAAATTCCATGACAGGTTGCTATCCTTTGGTGAAACACAAGAAGTAAAGTAGAAGTGAATGTACAGCAGGATCCATGAGTCTTTGCAGATTCTGCCATTTTCCAATCTGGAGTGCTAGCAAAGCAGCACCTATAAAGTCTTATTGAGCGATAGTATACTAACAGCAGCAGAGTACATTCATGGCTATGTCTGCTAACTGCGATTAAATTCCTTCCATGGATCCTTATAAGAAGATCCGTATTTGATCTCCATAAAAATGAATAGTGTCCATAGTCTCAAATATGGGCAAAGACCTATTGAACCAAGCTGCATATTACATTTTAGTTTGTTTAAATTAATGTTTATTTCTGACTGCATTTTAAAAATTGCTTGCAAATATGAAGAGTAAAAAATAAACATTCCAAATATTTTACCTTATTAATATATTTGTAGTTACGAACAGGTGGTGTTCTATGTATGCAATAATTTAAAGTAAAAAATTACTACTCTACTCCCAGAATGGCTCCATTCTGTGGCGTTCATTTTTTTTCTGCAATTTATGAAAAGAAAGCTAGAAAGAAAGAAAGAAAGATACTCATGGTCTGGATTTGGCTTTTGCAGATATATCTATGCCTTACATTTATTGTAGTGAAATGGAACTGTAGAAATTGCAAAGGTTGTGAGGATGTTGGGTCTGTAGAATGAAAAATACCACAGTTCCAAAAGGCAGGAGATCTGTAAGTTCACAACAAATTTGCCCACATGGAAAAAGAATAATATTTAAAGATTCATTAGTAGCTCTTCTGTGACACGTTCTAGCCTTAGTTTTGAACAGAGACCTGCAGAAAAACTACGTGGGTGCTACAGAGGCATAGCAGTGAGTGGGCTATAGGCAGCAGGCAGGGAAAAGCAAACAAAAATATAGATAAGGTTATAATAAGCTTACAGTATAATAAGTATAGCACAGTATGGTATAGTATAATATAATAAGTATGGTATAGTATAGTATAGTATAGTGTAAGTATTGTATAATACAAGATATAATATATATCCTGATACCACCCTTTAGCTTCCACATAACATTTGTGAGGGTTCTTGTGATCTCCCCAGGGCCTGAAACTGCTATTCCTCATCAATTTCAGTGCTTTCTCATTCTCCTGTTTCTTCGTTCTTCTGACATGCAGTGCTAACCCCTCTTAATGACAGCCCACTTTTCAGTAAGTGATGAGTGGCATCCTAAAGCTATAGTAGGACTGCTACTTCAGGGAGGGGCATACATGCATTTCCATATTAAAGTAGTTGTCAGACATAATGTGAGTTAAAGTGTAGCAAGTAGGACCAAACATGGCACTGATTTCGCTGAGGGACTTCTTTTTCTTGCTGAAGTATCAGCTCATATCAACTTATGTTATTGTAAGGCACTTTTATACCATATTGAAAGGATAAAAGTCTTCAGTATTGTTTGGAGTAGATCCCATACCTCTTTAAATGTTGCGTGTGATGAGAAGAATAACTCTGTAAAAGCAACGCTGTATTTCTTACATCCTCTACTCATCTCCAGAGCCAAGCATTCATTGCATGACGCTCTCCGGCTCATTCTGCTGTCAGCAGCACAGACCTGTTACAGCAATCAGAGGTAACCTGCTTTATCTCCGGCAAAACTGTAGCCAGGAGAATTTCAGATTACTGAAATCTGAAATCTCAGATTACTGAGATTTTTATACGAATTCAGTGAAAGTGTCCATGGTATTTAAAGCACATCCTGATCTTCCGTTCCAGAGTTGTATTTGCAAGCGTAAAATGTGGATAGCTTACTCAGCAGTTTTGTTTTATTGAGCAAACACTTATTAGCACAAATGGGGAAGGTTAAGTACGAAGCACTGTCAGCATTTCTGCTGAGTAACTTTTTTCACCCAGGCACGGTTAGCCAAAAGCCGAACTTTTGGGCTGCTTTTCAGCACGTGTTGGTTTGTTGTAGAAATAGCTGTGGCCAAACAGAGCAGTTTGATCATTGAGCCTTACCTCTGAAATGCCCAATGGCCACTTGTGCTGCATTCACATGACTCCCTCTGGTGGCTAACATCTCCTTCCCACGCGAGGCAGCTTGCTTTGTTCAGCGTCTTGCTTTGCTGTTTATTCTGCCTTCTTTTTTTTCAGTGTTACATGCGGGTTATGGGTATACTGGTGGATTCTCAGCTCTTCTGGACAGTGAATATGCTCTTACAGTTTTCCTTCGAGCAACCAGATCTCTTTTACTTACTTTTAATTTTATGACTACCAATTCAGCTGAGTAAACACTCGTGTTAAATCTGCCTAATATTGAAAAGACCACTGAAACATCTTAATTTAAATGCATATTTTGAAAAAGAAGAAACATATCCTATTTACATATGTCCCTTTCATGTGGCATACCATTATATAAACACGTCACTAATGGAGGCTGCTGAGGGACAGGGTGGCATCACAGGTCTGGCAGAAGGCAGCCATGGCCCAAAGGAGGCAAGAGATTTTCCCAGCCTCCCATGCCAAGTAGGCAGTGTGTTGCTAAAATTAAAGATTTTCTTCTTACCTGGGGCAATTTACGCCACTTGACCCTGTAAAGGGACTTTTACGCCTATGGACTCCCTGTTTCTTTTTAAGGGCTTTCTTGTCCCACTGCTCTGTGGATCTGCTGCCTCCTCACCAGGCCATCCATCACTACACACTTCCCAGGCACACAGCAGTGGAGCCGGACAATCAGTGCTCCCAGCATCCTGGCACACATCACAGAATCACAGAATTGCAGGGATTGGAAGGGACCTCAAGAGATCATTGAGTCCAACCCCCCTGCTAAAGTAGGTTCCCTACAATAGGTTGCACAGGTAGACGTCCAGATGAGTCTTGAATATCTCTGTAGAAGATGGAGAAGGGGATTGGATGATGAAAGGTCCCTGGGGTATGCTGGTCCTGTCACCCAACTCCATGCAAAATGACTGGCACCAAAATTATCTCACTGATCCGAGGAGTTCTAATGATGGTTAAACTTGTCACAAACATTGCAGTGCAACTTTTTTCAGTTATGGCTTGTCCTTTCTTGTGTGCATCTGACCTGGCTTTCATCACACAATGCTATCCTAGCTAAAATATCAAGCAAGGGGAATTACAGATTTTAAAGGAAAAACTACTAATCGTCACACCTACTAGGTAAAAGGAAGATGAAAATTTCTTTGTCCCGCTATCAGATCAACCGTGATTTAGGTGTTACATTACACAGCTGAGTAACACCGAGTTTTACAAGGGCACCCTGTTGGTGTGTCACACTCCATGCCCACCCTGAACATGCAATTCCTTCTCTCTGTGTGAATAAATCATCTTTGCTGAGTGCATAACGATGATGTGCAAAAGCAGCATGACTGGCCCAGAATGCAGAGTGATACAGTGGAATGTCTGAGGAATAAATGGAGTTCCAGATATGAAGAACTGTAATGTATGATGATGCACTGGTGATCAAAATAGAGTAGTCTTACTTTAAAGAATAATGTGCACTGCTGGGAGACCAGGAGACTAAGGAGGTCTCCTATGTCACCTCTGCTAAACAGGATCCTACTATTTTTAACACCTTAATTCAGGTTAGAACTCAGGTATCTTTATCAGAAGCACACACCTTCCTGCCTATATATACATACACAGTGTATGTGATGTAATTTTCCATTGCCTTGAATGGAGATTTTTATCTGGCTATTTCTTATTCCAAATATGTTCTCCTGTGGGAAGATAGCTCCTAGGGAATTCGTTATGGTCAAGGCTCTGGTCTTTATCCTGCAAGTACATATGCATAGGCTTTTTATGTTTGTATTTTCTTGTTTACATGAATCATACATACAGCAGGTTCTAGGAAATGGAGGCATGCCTGTCTCAGTGATGTGGAATAAGAATAATGCTGCACATCAGTCCTGTCTCTGTCTGAGAAACAGGAGTAAACCCTTAGAACGTTTTTGGTGTTGTTTCTTTCTGTTTTGGTTTGCCCTATATTATAGTTATATTATAGAACAGACTGGCAATGAAATTACATAAGAGTGAGGACTGTAAAGCATAAAAATTAACTAACACCAGAGGCCATTCCCATCCCAGTGCCATAACCATTTGTTGCATTTCTCCTGAGCTTTTTTTCTCTGCCCAAGAAAATCTTTGCCTGGCTGCAAAGCAGATCAAGTCCAGCTGAAGGCAGAGCTCCCCAGGGCAGCCAGAGACAAGGGCATTCTCCTGGTCAGGGGCAGTGTGGATCCAAACACTCAGAGGCTCAGGAAAGGCCAGACATCAGAGTGTCCTGCTCCTAGGTAAGTGCTCCCAAATGTCACATGTATGACCATGTCAGTTCATGAATTAAACAGCAACGTTGTTTGCAAGCCCTCTGGGTTTTGTCTCAAGTATTCAACACCGTGGAGGGCTAAGCTGCTCCGTTCAGTGTCAAGTTGCTGACACCACTCTGTATGGATGATAGGACCCAAACAGAAAACACAGGAAGAAAAATGGAATACAATGTCCAAATGCCATACGTTACAAGGAAGGTTATGGAAGAGTTCAGGTTGTTGGTGCAGGACATGATCAGAAACTTGGGTACCTAAAAGCCTGGCTGCTGCTAAGAAGGATCTATTACCCATGTCTGTGGTGATGAGACAGGAAATAGTAGCCTTTGATTAAAGAAAAGATATCTAAGCTGAATATTAAGGTGCATTTTCTTGCACTGGAACAGCCCACCTTGAGGAGATGGTAGAATCTCCACTGCCAAAAGTCTCAAGCAACAGGTGGGATGCAAAAACAAACTTATCCAGTATGGGACCAGCAGAGGGTTAGATGATCTCCAGATCTCACTTTTGTTGCTGCTTTTCTAGGTGTCAGGGTTCTCAGAGCACAGATATGGGATGAACCTCTGAGGTGGAAAAGCATTCAAACTCTTGATTGCAATAGGCGTTCATCGGGAAATAGGTTCTGTACGTACCTGAGTGAAGTGATTGCTTCTATTTACATGCCCAAGGAACTTTCAGACTGACCTTGCAAGCATCTTCAGGATCAGGCAAGGGCAGAGATGCTCTCTCCAAAGATGTGTTGGACCCAAAGTTTGCAGCTGAGCACAGTAATATTGATTCACAGCACATTGGCATGTGACAAGCAGGGAATTTTAGACTTCAATGAAGCATGACTAGCTAATAATAACAGTTGCATAGTTTATTTATAGGTATAAATTTGCATAGGTTCCTCAGGATCAGTGAGATCAAGAACCCAACAAATTTTATTTTCCCAGCTCTGCAGCAGAATTGTGCAGTTGTTTATGCCAAGATACACAGATTTGCCAGTACAACTTAAACCTGAACAATTCAGGTTTGAATATGGTAGAATTCAGTCTCATTTTTTCTGTCCGTGTTTGAGTAATACAAATATCCAAATCCTAAGTGTTTCTTTCTGATCTGTTTCTCTACCCTGTTTCAGATGCAGCTCCTTTCTTAAGTTCTCCCTGAATTCAGATGTCTGAATGAATAGAAACCAAACCACTTTAGTGCCTGTATCACGACTTCCTTAAATATCCCTGTTTATAAGCACAGTGTACTTTGATGGCCCATCCTTAGCCAACTACAGTATCAGGATTACATATACTTAACTGGCCACCAAGGGACAGCATAGGCATAGACCCACAGTCCAGTTCATCTGGGATTTAATGTGCACAGCTCCCTGACCCCATTGGCTGTTGACACATTTTTGGGTGAAAGTACTTATTAGTGGATCTAATTTTATGTACAGAAACTCATTTATCAGCAGCGCCATGTAACTAACTGTAATGATGACACATACATAGAATATAATTTGGATGATACCCTTGCTTTTCTATGATTTTATTCACCAAAATGTCATGTGGAATAGATATAATTAACATTGCTCATGTATTTTCCTACAGCATTCATAGCACCTTATCTGGCTGTGTTTAACAAAAAAGCACTAAAGAAGCCTGAACAGCCTGCCCATGTAGCATCACACTCCCCACTTTCACCCACCATGAAACAAAGTGCTGGCTCAAAGAACAGACAAATCATTCAAACCATTGGTTTAAAAGAAGTGATTTAAACAAGAGGGGGGTGAATTGGACAGCAGATAGAGTGGAGACCGTGCTACTCTGCAGCTGCTCCAGTTATTGCTTGCTGGAAGCACATAAGTTGAACATTTGCAGGGTGCTGGCTTCCCTTTGAAGCTGGCTTTCCCCTTTTTGCTGCTGATTTTTAATGCCATGGGCCTCAGCTGGTCCTGCACACATGGTCACAGTCTTGCATGTGGGAGGCTCCTGGAATGCCAGGGCAGAACAAAACATCTTCTCATTAAGGTCCATGGTCATTCCTACCCGTGTAGCAATGGTATTGGGACACTCAGGGGAGGATGACTTACTGCCATATTGCAAAAACATTTACTTTTGCTAACAGGTAGTTAAATGATTAAAGGCAGTATTTTCATTCCTGTGAACTTGCTTGTTGTCTCAGTCTAGAAGAAACAACAAGTACAGAGAGGAGAAGGCTTCAAATTTTTTTTCCCTTTGCAGAAGGTCCCATAATTAGTTTGTCAAGACTGAAAGATGATATTTGTGTACAAGGTGGTTCTGATATTGGCTTTTCCTTGTTTTTGTGGCCAAATAGGAGCAAAATCTGCTTCCTGTATGTCGTTCTATCTAGCAGTGTAACTTCTTTCTTCAAGGTATTTCTGAATTATCCATTTTCATCTTTTTTTTTTTCTGTTTTTTTCCCCCCCTCAGGTCACTGGATATTTTATTTTCCCTCTTCACTTTCTGCAATCTTTTTCATGTACATTTTGAATCTACTTCTCCTTAAGCTCCTTGGCAATTTAATGAAATTCATATGTCTTTGATTTCTTTCAAGAATCCTGGCCTTAAACATATTTTCTATCCTCTCTTTGATGTTTGCTTTAGGAGAATGTTCTTTAGATGGACTATTCTTAAATGGCACCCTCTGTGGAGACTTTATTCCTTTCAGTAAGTACATTTTAAGCTCCATCTTAATAGCACATTCTAGTATTCACCTTTAATATCACCCTGCTTATCACATCAAAGTAATGTTTCTGTGGTACTTTACTGAGATATGATGGAGAGGATATCTGACAAACATCCGATGATTTGCATGTGAGTGTGCTTCAGTGCTGTTTCTCCTGAAATCAGACTCCATCTGAAGCAGAATTAACGTGGTTTCTTTAAGAAGTAAACTTGTCTCCAAGCTGAAATAGCAAAATCTCTGACTAAATTCCTGATAAGAGGACTAAAATTATTTTCAGCACCTTAGAGGAGATACCCTTCTCATTTCTTTGCAGACTTCACAAAGCCTGGAAAGATCGCAGCACTTCCCCAAGCGCAGGCAATACAAGTCTCTGTGTTTCTACTCGCATTGTTACCAACCTCTGTGCTGGAGTCTCACCATTTCTGAATCATAGGAAGGTCAGATATTTCAAATTAGAATCTCGCTGGAGATGACTAAGTGTTTCCATAACATATGCAGTCCTCAGTAGCCTGCTCCAGCTGTAATTCAGGCTGTTTCAGCCCTACAGATATATTCTGAAATAGTCTCTTCCTCAGGCAAGCACCTCCCCAGTTGAAGAGTTCAGTGCGCCCGGGCAAGGGCAGACCACTGATCACAGCTCCAAAGGCACCTTCAGGGCTAATTTGTTTGACATTGTTTTGCCTATGCTTCCTGCTGCAAATCAAGAAGACACTTAGGAAATTAATATATAAAGCCCCTTTATCGCACCACTACATCCTGTTAGCAGTTCAGAGACCAGCTGTGAAGGCTTGCTTGCCAAACCCTCCCATTGACACAGTGAAAGCACAGAGCACTTCCTTGAACAATGCAGGGAGAGTTGCTTTTAACCTTTTCTCCCCACACCTGGTCACTTTTTGTGACACCAGTGCCACTGGCCTTGGTTCTTTGTAACCCAGCAGAGATGTGCTCTCCTTAGAAGGATTGGGCAAACCATCAAGATCTCATCCTCTGCCCCATCAGAAGCTGTTCAAGAAGCAGCAGGCGAAAAATGAGGCTTTGTATTGTGGTTTTCAGTGAATAAATATACATCAAAGGAATGGCACGGGGGCAGTGTACTAAATATTTAATGTTTTGAGGGGGGTAGTATATACATATTTTCTTTAAGAGACTATTTTTTGTGCACTTTGATCAGAATATACATGTTGGTAGGTATCATTTTTCAAAAACAATTACTATTGGAGCTGTTCATAGTATTAGTTTTCATAAATTCATCCAGTTATAATTAATATGTGCCTTTCAAGGACCTAAAAGGGAAGACATTCAATATTTCTTGTCTCTAATTTTAGTATGATCTGATTTTCCTCTGGTTGCCTTTCCAAACACCTGGGGCCAGCCATATGAGTAAATTAGATTGTGCTAAAATGCATATTAATGAAGCTCAAGCAATGGTTCCCTAAAGGGACAGTAAAACTATATATAGCTCTTTTTTTTCCCCTCTCTTGGTTAATGTGCCTTTCAACACATTTAGAACCTAGTAAAATCATGCCATTTTGGAATAGCCAAAAAAAAATACAAAAAAGCTGTTAGAACAAAAACTCAGAAGCGTATTTATTTGAAGTGTATAAATGATTGCTCTTTTTAGTGTCTGCATTTTAAAACTATTTCATAATAAAAATGTCTTTTAATTAGCTTATTCTACAAGAAAAAAGAATCATACCTAAACATTTGGAGTAGAAAGGAGTGGCATATTTGTTAACTGTCTATGGTGATCTCTGTGTTCCTCTTCGTTAAAAAATGTTGTGCTTATTTCAACAGGCAGAAGTGGAGGACAACCACCAATTGTCCTGCATCACCCTTGGTGTGTAGTGAATGAAAAGAAAGAGTTTTGGGGGGAAAAAAGCATTGGAAAAAATCCCAGTTCCTCAAGGAAGTGTCATGGATTTCTCAGGGAGTGTTTACAGCAGCATTTCAGTCCAGATGAGGAGGGTGCTTTGTAAGTGACACTCAAGGCACTTTGATTTACAGCACAGAGTGGTCATAGAGCATACGCACCAGGTTCACTTCAGGAAAAACTAAATTGGAAGATAAGTCACAGAGACAAATTTTAAGTGCACTGACTGCTTGTGGGCATTCGGTTCATAGAAACTGACTAATGAAGTCCAAATGAAAACCTCCTGAATGTTTAGACACTTGGTCCTCAGCATCAGCAGATGGATGCAGAGGAGGGTGCTTGAATGATGAGAGAAGCCCAGTTTATCATATCAGAAACAACTGGTTTGGTAATTAGATCAGAGGATATGATTCACGGATAAACAACAGGAAGGGAAAAGAACTACCAAGTCATAAAACAAACCGACACAAAAACAAGTGAGTATGACTTGCTCTCAACCTAGAGATTAGAAGGAATGTGTAAACACACATCTAAGGACTAGAAGGAAAAGCTAAGCAAAGCTGCAGTTTTGGAACAGCATTTCCACTGGAACATCATGGCTTAATGGAGCCCTAAAAGGGTTAGTTAAGGGAGCCCTAACCTTCTAAAATGCAGTTTGTGGAAGCAATTGTATAATGCATGTGCTTTAAATCTGACCATTCAATCTGTTAGAAGGCTATGTTTCATTTCTACGTATTTTTTAAATACTGACGTAGGATCTCCATATTCATTTTTAAGTGCCATTAAGTGTAAAAAAAACAGATGACTTCTGACTAGCAAAAAATTGAGTAAATGTTTAGGATGAGGAATGTGTCCGTTAAACTTGGATTTTATGGAAATGTTGAGAGATACTCTTGACAAATAGTGTAACAGTCACGTAATTGCAGCTCTTGGATCTACAGACAAGTTAGCAGTGGTGCCTGTTTATTTACTTTTTGTCCTTGCACAGTGTAAAACATATCAGAAAGGCAGTCAAGAGCAGGGACATTCAGAGTCAGTGTTGACTTTCAGTCAGGGGCTTTGCCATGCATGGTTTTCAATTAGGAAGAGGAGATGTGGATTCAGTAAGCATTCACGTAGTCACCCAGGTTTCATTTTCATCCAAACAGCCCTCCAGAGACAGTGATAGAAATTAGAGGATGAGAGCTCTCTCTTTATTTAATAGAAGTTTACTTTCTTCATTCTTCTTTTCTTTCTAGGCGAAATGGAATTTTTATGCATCAAAGCTTTACTTGTTACTTTAAAAACTGCATTCAATTTTACAACTATTAAAGTTTCATTTTGAGTGTTATATTATGCTTATTACCTCCTTACCTCAATAACTGCTATAATCACTTCCCTGTCCTCATATCCCATCCACTTGCTCTTCCATCAAAAACAATCCCCACCCCTGCCAGAATCATCCATTTGCCACTGTGTGCAATGTTGGGAGCCTGCTGGTTTCCATCCCTGCTATCTCCCTCCATACCCCCTTTCCACTAGTACTCATCTCATCTTGTGAAGGTTGTTCTTGAGGTAGGGTATCCTGGTAGGAAGTGCTCACTTGTTTCTTTGGTTGCTCTGGTCACTTGATTCACTTAAGAGCTACCTATCCTTGAAGTTATTGCTGGCACTAACACTGGCCCCTCCAGAAAGCAAAGATTTTGTGCAAGTTTTGCTGTTGCTGACCAAAAACTGGGCAGCTAATCAGAAGAACATAGGTAGCCCAACTGTAGGCACACAGGCAAAGAGCTGTCATTCATATGTGACCTATGGATGCCATGAAGCAAAACCTGTAATTTCAGCATGTTCTCCTAGGAAAGGAATCCTGCTATTTCTGCTTTTATTCTCTAGCTATAGGATGATTAAATTAGTCTCTGAAAAATTAAGATGCCAAACATTAAGCTAGTGAATATATTAATAAATGAAGAATTAAAACTAAAGAGAGAAAGCAAGATTTGTATAAGATAGTCTGACTACATCAGACAGTGTCTTTCTATAGAAGTAATTCCAGGTCAGTTAAATTGCTCTTAGAAAAATTAAATCTTATGCATAAAATATGCAAGACCTTTAACTTCTTTAACTTTTCATCTTTTATGTTTTAATTGTATGGTAAAATATTTTGCCAAAGTAATTTTGTGCATTTAACTTTGAAGCAGTTTTCAAAAGTCAATGACATGGTTATAAAATACAGCACATCAAATGATATTTCCATCGACATACAGCAGTTGCCATAATCAGCCTTAATTTCCAGTCTAAATTACTGATCTAAATATATTCAGACAAATTAATGCAATGGAAAATTATAGAACCCAAAGTGTGTATTTATTTATTGCAACATGTTTAACTTGCATCTCATCTACCATTCACACAAGGTTACTTCAAGTTTAGTGATTTTTCCTCTTTTTGTGCTCAAATTGAGAGGAAAACATGTCTCAAAATGTTTGTAACTGAGTTGAAAAACATATTTTGGACTGATCTATCAGTCGGAATATTATTTTCTCCGTATAGTACATTATAGCTTCGTTTAGGCTGCTACTACTGTGTTGAGCTGTTTAAGACTTGATGTTGAGTGAAAAATAAGTAAAATTGGCCTTTCAGGTCAGACATGGGGGTTTTTGAAGCAGCCAGCTCTGTAAGATGTATCAAGGTGCAGGAAATTACCAGTACATGTGCAGATTTGTTTCGCAGCCTGTCTGTCAGTGACAGCTCTGTAATTGGTTTTGGAGTAGCAGAAGGCACAGGCGGCCTGAGCCAGGGTGCTATTGAGAGTGAGTTCATCGAGAAAGGGTTGTATTCATTGAGGACAGCTTTTCTAATAGCAAAAAAATGTCTTAGTTAATGATATATTACTAATCATCTTGGGTTGGGACAATAGAAAGTAGATTAGATCCCACAGCAAGTGTTAATACTGAAAATCAAAATCCATGAGTGGTATAATTTATTTCACGGTCATAAAGAAGAAAAAGCTTCTACTTCCCTACAAATTAAGAGCTGGCTTCTTTGAGGCAGCAGACTGTCCTCTCCCTCTCCAATCTACTTTAAAATTGAGTCTTTTTTCTCTTGTTTTAAACATTGCCGCTTATTATGAACAAAAATCCTTAATTGTTCCGTATGTCACCTTCTGTTTGACAGGAGGAAATGAGGAGTGATTATTGTGTCTGTGGATTTCACAAGGAGCTGAGGAAGACAATAAAAAATGAAGTGAGATATTTTTTATAAGGGAACATGAAAAGAAACCATTTATGAGCAGCAGAATGAACGTTTTCGATTTTTTTTCTTACAACTGAATTGCCTTAGCCTCAACTTCTTTCTGTTCCTTCTTAAACCTCTCTCTTTGCAGCGCTTCAATACAGTGCAGGGTGCTTTACGGATATGAGCACACCAAAGACCTTCTGTCCTTTTGTTTCCACATGACTCAAGGAAAACTGCTCTACTCTGCTCAGCTCAGGGATGGGAAGGCTTTGCAAGAAAAATGTGATGTGTGCTGCCCTTTGTAGGAGCTTAAAATCCTGAAAATCTATCAGGTGTACAGGTGTAGCTAATGCTGACCCATTGGATCAAAAGATGGTGAAGGGAAGACAAGATCAGCCAAAAACATCATATGAAATGGGGATAAGAATAAAGAAACAGAGGTTCAAATTACATACGGTAAAGAGAAGTTCATTATTAATAGAGCTGAATCGCTGCAAAATCAGCTGGCTTTTCCATATCATCTGAGTAACTACATCACCTCTGTCTCCTCTTCCATTCACTTCTTGGTCCCTTTTCATGATAAAAACATTTACTCCTTGTGTCATGTGTGATATCAAGCAGGAAGAATTTGGACAATCCCAGTCCCCACCTGAAATTTATCAGGACCGTGTGTCCAGATTCGCCATGGGCACAAGTTGGAATTTGATATTGTCAAAAACTCAGAAAGTTTGTGGTGAATTGTATCAAGTTGGGTGTTACTTAACAAAGGTTAGCCGTCTCTTATCTGTTGGAGCAGTAAACACTTAGCGTATTATACAGAGTTGCTGTTTTAGGACAGAGATAATATTATTTGGTCTGGTACAGTCTCTAGCAGATGTCTGATTTACTGTAAAAATCTGGAAGAGCCACTGTTGCTGGCATAAAGATCAACTGTGGGCAGGCAAAGCTAATTTGTGTATGTGGTACAAGGTCACTTAGCTGCATGTGCACAGAAGCTCCAGTTTCAGATGTCTTGCAACTGCAGAAGGGAAAGTCACATCACCTATGCTTCTCATGTGTGGTATTTAAACATGAGGTACATGAAATCTTACCTTTTCTCTAGAATTGGATAGCCTTAGCAGTGGCTCCTCTGCCTTGCAGGCCCCATCAAACCAGTGTCTAAAACCTTGGCCTTACAGACTCGTGCCTTGAAGTGGCACTGGAGTACAAACTGGTTCAAGCATTGCATTGAGAGAGTCTGAGTCATACTTCCAGCTGCAGCCTGTGCATTCAGTGGCTGAGAAGGCCTAAAACAGAATGATTTGGAGGTCAGAGACCGAGGAATGATGCTAGAAAAAACTGCAGACAGTAAAGGAAGGGATCGGTGTCTCAAGTAGGAGCAGAAACTCCAAAGAAGTCTTTGAGGCAGGAGACAAGGCCAGCACACATGGGCAGCCTGGAGCCAGGGCTGGGGACCCTGGGGGGCTAATGGGGCCAACACACCCTCAGATCCCCATGCATGCCACAGCTGCAAGAGGGATTGTTTTGGTGACCACAGCTCCAGGCCTGGGGCTACATGCTTATGAGATGTACTGAACCACTCAGTAGTGTGTTCAGTTTGTTTGACAGCGGTGCCCTGGGGTAAGGAGGACAGGGGTCCATGCTCAGGGACAGGCCCAATGCACACCAAACTCAGCATAATGAGGCCACTGACAAAAGCTAATGAAGGTCTTGTCAGCTGCTCTTGTCATAAATGCTTCACACACACTTTTGGAGGCAGCAGTCAGCCCCTGCTATCACCAACGACAGCACTGTGCTGACGGAACACTGACATGAGGCCAGAGACAGCCCTGTGGGTACAGCCGAGGGCTCCTTCACAGAGTGTCCTCAGATGACACATGGCAGGCAGAGCTTCCCCACGTCACCCCTTCTCCACCACCCCCCTCCTGAGGGACTGCATCTCCTCGCAGCTCACTGGGATGTGAGAGGCGGGAGAGGCCTCTTGCTCCATGGCTGACTCCAGGAAGCCGGTGCCCAGCAGACTCAGGGCCCCCACATCGAACATCAGTGGTGCCCGGAGAGACAGCAACGAATATGGTAAACTGTAATTTCTTGAGGAACAGAGAAAAGCGTAACTGGCTTTAGGCCCCAGGAAACAGTTACAAATCCTGCTGTATTCAGGGATTGCAGAAAGTCATAAAAGCAGGTATACAAACAATTCACAGCAGCAGCCAAAAACATGGCATCCAACACAAAGTGCTCCAGCAGTTTTGACTCTTACAAAGGATGTTGTGGTAAAGCAAGTGCAACAACTCCTTTTAAACACAAAACAGATTTGCCCTGAATATTTGTAACAGAACAAGCCTGAAAATTGGCTTTCTTAGCTCAAGTATGTCTTTCCTGCCTCTCTTCTCCCTGTCTCTCTACCTTAATCCAAAAATAATTGCTTGGAAAAAGCAGCAGTTCCTCTAATTACTCCTGAACACTGCTGTATTTGGCTTTGGTGAAATAAGGCAGAAGACATTAGAGCCACTGAATATTTGAATTAGTCTCAGCAGGTCAATTACTACAAAGATTTTCTGCTCTAGTTGCTCACAGAGAGATGTGAACTTCTTAAAATCCCAGCTATTTTCTGTTTAATTTATTGGTAAAGCAAGGCATAACAGTGCAAAAGAATCAATTGAACAAAACAGTATTATTGGAGTTCACATGCTGCAACAAGGTGTACGAGTACAAATCCTCAAGCAAGACAAGCAAGCAATCTTGTAACTTCTTTCAGAGAGCCTTCCTGTTTGCAGCAACATGGGCTGAGCAGATCAATCGTTTCACAGGTTTCCCTGTTCATCAGTTACTTATCCTTTTCTTTTTTTTTTTTTTTTTTTTTAAGTTATTTTCTTTCCTTAATTGCTACCTTTAACAAAGGGTGTATCCCTGTACTTCTGCACTCTGAATTAAAGCACCATAAACTCCTGACTTCATAGCTCTGTTCCAGTGGCTTCTCTCTAACCCCAGTTGTTTGAGAGGGGAAGATGAGAAGTCAATAGAAATTCAAGCAGATTGAAGAACGGGATCTGTCAGGCTTTCACAGCCTCCATGTCCAATAGTATATCACACTGCCATCCTCAGGGGCCAATGAAGAACCTCTCCCTTGAGACGTTGGACAGAAGAAGTTCCAGAATACCAGATAGTGAATGAATGCTACAGAAAGTCAAGAAGTTTGAGATTCTCAGGAATAAAGGGAGAATTAGCACTATACTATCACAGGCAGCTGCACTTGTTGTCACTAAACAGAGGAGATAATAACGAAAAATGTCTGAGGATAATTAGCTAAAACTGTACAGTAATATGCCATTGAAAAATTGATCCTTTACAAAAAAATCCCTCAAAAAACCTGGTAGCTCCTGCAGTATTTATTTCTACACATTCTTTTTTATCTTTTTATTTATTCAATTATTTTCATACTCCTTAGATGCAATTGATATTTAAGTTTTGTTCAATCCTTTATAAAGCTCAGTAGACAGAAGCAATCCAATCAGAAATAAAGAAAGATGCGAATAAGCACTAAGAGAGTGCCTGTTCATTCAGTACTTAGAAAAATTAATATCCTCAGAACAACTATTAAATGGGGCCAATTTTTTCATGGCTTCTCTTACTAGAGCACACAAGTTTTGTATCAAGTAAGCATTATATACTTAAGGAAAATGCATGACAGAGCTGAAATTTGTTAATAGGGCAGAGGAATAAGTGTTCTACTTGCAATGACAAACCCTGGAGTAAGACATTAACAGGTGTTATTTGACTCAGAGAAATGATGTCTGCTTTTTCAACAGAACAATACAATATCTTATTTCACACTTAAATATATATATATATTTAGCGAGAGGTAATAATTAGCCAAACAGAATCATCTTCATTTCTTTTTAGATGGAAATTATCTTACCATTAATGATCAGCAATTAAGTAAATAGCTCAAAAGTGGTCTTCCTTACAGACCGCAGGTCAGCAGTCACAGAGGAAAACTGGACAAGCAAAGTAACAGAAAAGATGCACGTACTTGCAAAAGCTGGCAATCAAAACTTCAAAACCAAATCAGTCTCAGAACCAAAATGGTATTCAGGCAGGAGCACACCCACTGGGAGTACAAATTTCCTGTGGTGTGGAAAGAGGTGACTACATATTTACACAAAATCCATAGTAATGCAAGAAACAAATTCTGAAGTAGTTGTTCCTCCTAGGCCTAGAACGGAGCGTAGTGGGGTGTGGGGAGACTAAACAACATTTTCATGAAATATTTTTTCTCAGAAGAGTAACAGAAATTTAGAACTACATTTTAAATCCTGCTCTTACATTTGCATTTCAGTTTCCCATATACTTTGACATATTAATTATAGAAAGACGACCTGTTTTAATTTGAGCTTGCATATGACAAGTCCTATAAAATACACAGATGTAACTCACCGGTACATTACACTGGTTTATAGGATAGCTGGCTTTGTGTCCTGTGATGACTTTGTGTATGATATATACCCTATTAAAGTGGCTGGTAGTAATTACAAAGCCTAGATATTTCCTCAGTTTTAAGCTTGTTGGATAAGACAGTGTTGTTTTAGTAACTTCATAATGAATCTACATAAAGATGGTGTACTGCCAAAGAAAAGTGGAAATGAGTTTCTTCCATATCAGCACTATAAAATTAGGTCTTCTTTTCAATTCTATTTTTGGGCCACACAAATATAACCTCTATACCTGCTTATAGGTCATTAATAATGATACTTTCAGTGCTTCACTTTGTTTCTGCAGGGACATATAAACATGAAAAAAAATGCATATTGATGGCATTTAAAAATGTGTATATTCTTAGTTCATGAATATACAGTTCTGATAGTACTTCTAAGAATATTTCAGTTTTATATATGGAGCTCTTATGTTTGAGTTTAGTTTTGGTGAGCAAGTTATTACTGTATGATTTTCCATTTTCTGTGTTTCTTAACAAGATGTGGAAGAATGCAGCCATGCAACCACCAGCTGATCTGTAGTGAAAGATGCTGTGAAGGAAATTGAAAGATACATACTGCAATTTTTAACAGTTAAAAAAAGCCATTCACACAAGCATTCCCACAGAACTCCAAATACAGATTCAGAGCAGTAACAAAGCACTGGCTCATTTTGACAGTTTAATAGCTGAAATAAAAGCGAGAAAGGAAAACTTGACACCGCAAGCGGAGAAGGTGATGTCGGGACAGATCTGAACATTACCATGTAACCACATCTGGCAAAAGATGGAAGTTTTCATATGCAGATTTCTATTGAGCTGAAAGACCCAGTAAAGTCTCAGATCATGCCCAGCTGATGGGATGTGTCAGAAGGTAGAAACCGCAGGCAACACTGATTATCATCCCTGCTGGAATGGAATTGCTGCCAAACAGGAAACAACAGAAAATTCCAGTATAGTCCCCACACCTCCATATGATCACACTTTTGTTAATCTGAAAAAAGACACCTTCTTTTTTATGCAGTGGTGTTGGGTAAGGGACACTGAGATGCACCATGCTCTGCCCCAGGCAACAGGACATGCTACACTGGGGGGGCACAGCCTAACCAGAAGGAATGGCAGGTTTTCCCCTTGCCAAACTGGCATCAGTACAGAGTTCTGTAGCTCTGCTTTCTGGTGCTGGACTGCCTTGAACCCACCACCTATCTACAACTGGCTCCTTATGCCCATAGTGCCCAGGGAGATAACCTGAACTTGGTTGGAGGCAGCCAAGCAGAACAGGGAAGGCACGTCTCTATAGCCAACTGTGTGTTGGCTCTGCAGCCCTCTCTTCATAAATCTCTGGGTCATTTTTAGGGGAATCAAATGGAACTAGAAAGATTCCTACACAGGAACTCTGATGTATCTTTTTTGAGTTTCACATTAGTAGGTCTTAAGATCTGTGAGAAGTTAGAAATGAGGTTGTAGCCTTTTTAGAAAAAGGATCAGCAGGTTTTTTATAATTGAAAAGGGCTATCTGCCTATTGCCCACTAAATAACATTTACTTTGAATAACATAAATGAAGTTACTTAACTGCATCAAAAACCAGTAACATAGACCCAGCAGTGGGAAAGGCCTGAGCTGGTGATGCATCTGAACACTTGTTCATTGAGTGATCTGCAAATGGTACCATTGAACACCTGCAACCTCCGATTTCTTAGCCAACAAAACTCACCCCCATCTGTAAACTGCAACGCTCTGTTCAAACTTGAGAAAAGCATTACAACCCCTAAAGATGATTTCCAACAAGTTCCCTGTGAAATAGGTGATGGATAAAACAATAAACATTTGAAGGAAGGATGTCACCAAAAACCATTCTCCCCTTTATATTTAACTCTGGAAAACTGGCATCCGCTAGCATCAACTACAAAATACATTAATTATAAAATCATTTTTTCTATGCAACCTGAGGGGAATATGAGGCGTAAAATAAATGTTATACACCACCGTATCAACTCATCAGTCATATTGGGGCACAACAAAGCAATTTAGATGGTAGGCTGAAAATTGACCAGTGCAGAATGCAGACAAGACTCAATTAAGACAAAAAGCAATTTGAGTTTACTGAGTAATCTATAAAAGTCAGTAACAAATTACAAAGGCCCAAGAAAATTACAAGTAGGTTTTTTTTTCAGTGCACAATTATGTGTATTCAAAGAAAAACAAAAGCGTAACATTTCCAAATAATTAGTGGGTTTATTTCACATTCGGTCTTCACCAGCGAAGGTAAAGCTGAGGCACTAAATCCACAAAAGAGTATGTGCCACATCTATTCTGCCATTAGGAGCTCCACTTTGAAATGCAGAATGCCAGTGCATCAGTATCCTCATGTATGAAGCTATGAAAAGCACAGAAATATTATGTTTTACTGGCATACAGATATCAGAGTATTCAAAGTAATCTTTGAGTGCATGTGATGCCACTGGGCAGCTAGTTCCTTGGCTGTTAATTGAAATGATGGCTTTGCAAGGCTGGTTCTGGATCAAGCTAGGAGCTATTGCCCAGACCTTTATATAACTTGCACCTCAGGCGAACGGTAGCTCAACCAGATTAAAGTCTGCAGGTATAAATATGACTCAAGAGGTTATTTTGAACAAGCAATGCATTTCTGCACTTAATCATAGGCTATACTAGGCTGAAACACAATCAGGGAGAAAAGTGATCGTTTTCTTCAGTTCTGAAACCATTTAACTCTCGGATAATTAATCACTATAAATGAGTAAAGATGATACTAAAAATACACAGAAAATTATGATTTGGTGAGAGGACTATCAGCGGCTGATTTATCTTTGAATATAAACTAGAGCAGACCTACACTAAAGAGCAGAAGTCCTTTATGTTGGTGCTTTAGTACTCATTTCTTAAGGCAAAGCACTTAGTAGAACATTCCCTGAAGTTCCTTATATTATTTCTACTTTAGGTAAGTCTTATCATGAAAAAAAAGACCAGTATGAAATGCTTATTAGGGCCAAGGGCTTTTTCATAAGGAATATAACATGAAATTAATTTATTCTCCTTCTGCTTTGAAATATGTTGGAAACAGTGGTAATTTTTCTCAATATATTATACAAAACTATTCAAATACTCATTACTCATTATTCACATTCAGAAATTTGTTAGTAAGTAGCTTGCTGCCAGTTGTCTGAATTTAAAAATGAAGTATTCCAATAGATTGATCAGGTGTCTTCACTGGGATTTTTTTCAACTTAATTGCATTGATGTAAATCAGACAATAAACTTGCATACAATAAGACAAGAATTCGGTAATATGTTTCACCAACATTTTGCAATCTTCAGTGGATGTCCACTTTGGCAGTCACATATACTAGCTAACTTACTTGCTGGTTTTTGCAGAAAAAGATCATCAAAACAGTACCAATATAGCCTAAATGAGCTTCTTAACCATTTGGATAGCTATAGAGCCTCATCCAGTCTTTACTCACTGTTTTCTCAGTTGTTTTCACATGGCATATTCCTTTACATGAAAATCACGGAGGTACTGAGGGAGGCATCAATTTCTGCTTGTACAAGTTACTACACAAGGACTGGAGAGGTAGAGGAGGCAGCACAAGATTTCTCCACCTGCACTCAGAGAAAGCACCATCAAAAGCAGAGCGCAGCTTTACAATTAAAACTTCAGTGACAAATAAGGTCACTCAGCAGAAATAGGAACTCCCCAAGGGCAGCATATTCCATAAAATTATGTTTCATTTCTCTGCATTTATATATGTCACTTCTGGAGAGCCGTGCTGTGCTGTCTTTTCTTCAGAAGGAGAGAGGGAGCTGCTGTACTTTGCCTTCTCTGCTGCTGCAGCTTCAAAGAAGCCATTAAGGAAGCAGAGCTCTGCTTTGATGCCCTTGCCTTGCTCTT
>JACDJE010000030.1:919806-950296 GCA_016647715.1 Pavo muticus | reverse complement strand
TTTTTTTTTTTTTTTTTTTTAAGTTATTTTCTTTCCTTAATTGCTACCTTTAACAAAGGGTGTATCCCTGTACTTCTGCACTCTGAATTAAAGCACCATAAACTCCTGACTTCATAGCTCTGTTCCAGTGGCTTCTCTCTAACCCCAGTTGTTTGAGAGGGGAAGATGAGAAGTCAATAGAAATTCAAGCAGATTGAAGAACGGGATCTGTCAGGCTTTCACAGCCTCCATGTCCAATAGTATATCACACTGCCATCCTCAGGGGCCAATGAAGAACCTCTCCCTTGAGACGTTGGACAGAAGAAGTTCCAGAATACCAGATAGTGAATGAATGCTACAGAAAGTCAAGAAGTTTGAGATTCTCAGGAATAAAGGGAGAATTAGCACTATACTATCACAGGCAGCTGCACTTGTTGTCACTAAACAGAGGAGATAATAACGAAAAATGTCTGAGGATAATTAGCTAAAACTGTACAGTAATATGCCATTGAAAAATTGATCCTTTACAAAAAAATCCCTCAAAAAACCTGGTAGCTCCTGCAGTATTTATTTCTACACATTCTTTTTTATCTTTTTATTTATTCAATTATTTTCATACTCCTTAGATGCAATTGATATTTAAGTTTTGTTCAATCCTTTATAAAGCTCAGTAGACAGAAGCAATCCAATCAGAAATAAAGAAAGATGCGAATAAGCACTAAGAGAGTGCCTGTTCATTCAGTACTTAGAAAAATTAATATCCTCAGAACAACTATTAAATGGGGCCAATTTTTTCATGGCTTCTCTTACTAGAGCACACAAGTTTTGTATCAAGTAAGCATTATATACTTAAGGAAAATGCATGACAGAGCTGAAATTTGTTAATAGGGCAGAGGAATAAGTGTTCTACTTGCAATGACAAACCCTGGAGTAAGACATTAACAGGTGTTATTTGACTCAGAGAAATGATGTCTGCTTTTTCAACAGAACAATACAATATCTTATTTCACACTTAAATATATATATATATTTAGCGAGAGGTAATAATTAGCCAAACAGAATCATCTTCATTTCTTTTTAGATGGAAATTATCTTACCATTAATGATCAGCAATTAAGTAAATAGCTCAAAAGTGGTCTTCCTTACAGACCGCAGGTCAGCAGTCACAGAGGAAAACTGGACAAGCAAAGTAACAGAAAAGATGCACGTACTTGCAAAAGCTGGCAATCAAAACTTCAAAACCAAATCAGTCTCAGAACCAAAATGGTATTCAGGCAGGAGCACACCCACTGGGAGTACAAATTTCCTGTGGTGTGGAAAGAGGTGACTACATATTTACACAAAATCCATAGTAATGCAAGAAACAAATTCTGAAGTAGTTGTTCCTCCTAGGCCTAGAACGGAGCGTAGTGGGGTGTGGGGAGACTAAACAACATTTTCATGAAATATTTTTTCTCAGAAGAGTAACAGAAATTTAGAACTACATTTTAAATCCTGCTCTTACATTTGCATTTCAGTTTCCCATATACTTTGACATATTAATTATAGAAAGACGACCTGTTTTAATTTGAGCTTGCATATGACAAGTCCTATAAAATACACAGATGTAACTCACCGGTACATTACACTGGTTTATAGGATAGCTGGCTTTGTGTCCTGTGATGACTTTGTGTATGATATATACCCTATTAAAGTGGCTGGTAGTAATTACAAAGCCTAGATATTTCCTCAGTTTTAAGCTTGTTGGATAAGACAGTGTTGTTTTAGTAACTTCATAATGAATCTACATAAAGATGGTGTACTGCCAAAGAAAAGTGGAAATGAGTTTCTTCCATATCAGCACTATAAAATTAGGTCTTCTTTTCAATTCTATTTTTGGGCCACACAAATATAACCTCTATACCTGCTTATAGGTCATTAATAATGATACTTTCAGTGCTTCACTTTGTTTCTGCAGGGACATATAAACATGAAAAAAAATGCATATTGATGGCATTTAAAAATGTGTATATTCTTAGTTCATGAATATACAGTTCTGATAGTACTTCTAAGAATATTTCAGTTTTATATATGGAGCTCTTATGTTTGAGTTTAGTTTTGGTGAGCAAGTTATTACTGTATGATTTTCCATTTTCTGTGTTTCTTAACAAGATGTGGAAGAATGCAGCCATGCAACCACCAGCTGATCTGTAGTGAAAGATGCTGTGAAGGAAATTGAAAGATACATACTGCAATTTTTAACAGTTAAAAAAAGCCATTCACACAAGCATTCCCACAGAACTCCAAATACAGATTCAGAGCAGTAACAAAGCACTGGCTCATTTTGACAGTTTAATAGCTGAAATAAAAGCGAGAAAGGAAAACTTGACACCGCAAGCGGAGAAGGTGATGTCGGGACAGATCTGATCATTACCATGTAACCACATCTGGCAAAAGATGGAAGTTTTCATATGCAGATTTCTATTGAGCTGAAAGACCCAGTAAAGTCATTGAGTGATCTGCAAATGGTACCATTGAACACCTGCAACCTCCGATTTCTTAGCCAACAAAACTCACCCCCATCTGTAAACTGCAACGCTCTGTTCAAACTTGAGAAAAGCATTACAACCCCTAAAGATGATTTCCAACAAGTTCCCTGTGAAATAGGTGATGGATAAAACAATAAACATTTGAAGGAAGGATGTCACCAAAAACCATTCTCCCCTTTATATTTAACTCTGGAAAACTGGCATCCGCTAGCATCAACTACAAAATACATTAATTATAAAATCATTTTTTCTATGCAACCTGAGGGGAATATGAGGCGTAAAATAAATGTTATACACCACCGTATCAACTCATCAGTCATATTGGGGCACAACAAAGCAATTTAGATGGTAGGCTGAAAATTGACCAGTGCAGAATGCAGACAAGACTCAATTAAGACAAAAAGCAATTTGAGTTTACTGAGTAATCTATAAAAGTCATTAACAAATTACAAAGGCCCAAGAAAATTACAAGTAGGTTTTTTTTTCAGTGCACAATTATGTGTATTCAAAGAAAAACAAAAGCGTAACATTTCCAAATAATTAGTGGGTTTATTTCACATTCGGTCTTCACCAGCGAAGGTAAAGCTGAGGCACTAAATCCACAAAAGAGTATGTGCCACATCTATTCTGCCATTAGGAGCTCCACTTTGAAATGCAGAATGCCAGTGCATCAGTATCCTCATGTATGAAGCTATGAAAAGCACAGAAATATTATGTTTTACTGGCATACAGATATCAGAGTATTCAAAGTAATCTTTGAGTGCATGTGATGCCACTGGGCAGCTAGTTCCTTGGCTGTTAATTGAAATGATGGCTTTGCAAGGCTGGTTCTGGATCAAGCTAGGAGCTATTGCCCAGACCTTTATATAACTTGCACCTCAGGCTAACGGTAGCTCAACCAGATTAAAGTCTGCAGGTATAAATATGACTCTAGAGGTTATTTTGAACAAGCAATGCATTTCTGCACTTAATCATAGGCTATACTAGGCTGAAACACAATCAGGGAGAAAAGTGATCGTTTTCTTCAGTTCTGAAACCATTTAACTCTCGGATAATTAATCACTATAAATGAGTAAAGATGATACTAAAAATACACAGAAAATTATGATTTGGTGAGAGGACTATCAGCGGCTGATTTATCTTTGAATATAAACTAGAGCAGACCTACACTAAAGAGCAGAAGTCCTTTATGTTGGTGCTTTAGTACTCATTTCTTAAGGCAAAGCACTTAGTAGAACATTCCCTGAAGTTCCTTATATTATTTCTACTTTAGGTAAGTCTTATCATGAAAAAAAAGACCAGTATGAAATGCTTATTAGGGCCAAGGGCTTTTTCATAAGGAATATAACATGAAATTAATTTATTCTCCTTCTGCTTTGAAATATGTTGGAAACAGTGGTAATTTTTCTCAATATATTATACAAAACTATTCAAATACTCATTACTCATTATTCACATTCAGAAATTTGTTAGTAAGTAGCTTGCTGCCAGTTGTCTGAATTTAAAAATGAAGTATTCCAATAGATTGATCAGGTGTCTTCACTGGGATTTTTTTCAACTTAATTGCATTGATGTAAATCAGACAATAAACTTGCATACAATAAGACAAGAATTCGGTAATATGTTTCACCAACATTTTGCAATCTTCAGTGGATGTCCACTTTGGCAGTCACATATACTAGCTAACTTACTTGCTGGTTTTTGCAGAAAAAGATCATCAAAACAGTACCAATATAGCCTAAATGAGCTTCTTAACCATTTGGATAGCTATAGAGCCTCATCCAGTCTTTACTCACTGTTTTCTCAGTTGTTTTCACATGGCATATTCCTTTACATGAAAATCACGGAGGTACTGAGGGAGGCATCAATTTCTGCTTGTACAAGTTACTACACAAGGACTGGAGAGGTAGAGGAGGCAGCACAAGATTTCTCCACCTGCACTCAGAGAAAGCACCATCAAAAGCAGAGCGCAGCTTTACAATTAAAACTTCAGTGACAAATAAGGTCACTCAGCAGAAATAGGAACTCCCCAAGGGCAGCATATTCCATAAAATTATGTTTCATTTCTCTGCATTTATATATGTCACTTCTGGAGAGCCGTGCTGTGCTGTCTTTTCTTCAGAAGGAGAGAGGGAGCTGCTGTACTTTGCCTTCTCTGCTGCTGCAGCTTCAAAGAAGCCATTAAGGAAGCAGAGCTCTGCTTTGATGCCCTTGCCTTGCTCTTTAAGATGGGTAGATGATGCTCTGCCCTCTGGGTCAGACGAGCAGAGTCCCAGCGGATCACAAAGATGGACCTGCACTGTGTCAGACTCTGGGAAATCGAACTCTGGCTTCTTTTGTAAACTGTCGTTTTGCTCTTTAGGGAGTCGCTGTTAACTTGCTAGAATGAGCCTTAGCATCTGGAAAGCTAGCACAGGCAAAAAGAAACCTACCAGGCTAATTGCACCTTATATAACTAAAGAGATAGCAGTTTACAACATCAGTAGTCATTCAAATTCTCTCTCTCATGTAAAAAGTGTAAGAGAAATCTAAAAAGAATTAATAGGAGCTTGCTTAATACTTAATCACTTTTTTTCCATTATTACAAATATCTTGAGTGTTATCTTGGAGCAGCCATCCAGTTCATCACCAGTCTGCATCTGTCAGAGAAGACAGGACTGCCAGATTTTAGCAGCACTCTGTGTAGCTGTGCAGTACTCTGTGCTTGAGCTCTGTTGCAAGCTGCAGTTTACAAAGATGAATGGGACACGAGCTTATAGCAAGCATTTTGAATAGTATTTCTCATATGATTGCTAGAATCTCAGCTCAGTGAAGAGCAAAGAAGCATAATACAATCTTTCAGTCCTTATTGTTCATTTCTGGTTAGCTGTTTTCTTTTTCTGTTACTCTTTGTTCCAGAAGACATCAGCTAGACTTTTGGAAGATGGAAGCACTGATGTCAGAGCAGTTGGAAACATAAGATACAGCTGTTCTTCTGCAGAAAAGGTGCCTCCCCTTTCATCCGTCACCTGGCCCTCATTGTAGAGCAGCAGAGCTGCAGCTAGGATGTCAGCTTCTCATTACAAGGCTATTCCAGCTTTCCTGCAGGCTCCAAAGGCCTGACCTGTCAAATGTAAAAATAGAAAACTGAATTCCCTGGATGGAGAATACAGCTAGAGTTTGAGGCAGTCGGATATTTAACTTGTTTTTCTATCAATTAGATAGATTTCTTAGACCACATACACCCTTCAAACTCTCTTAAATTAAAAACATTAAAATCTTAATTGGTAACCAGCCCTTTCTGCTTCCCCCAGGCAATTATGACAACAGAATTAGACTCAGGTAACTCAATTAGACACCAGCCTAATCCAGCTTTCTCCAAGCAGGTCTCTAAGCAAAAGTCTTCATGAGCTTGATGAAAACAGCAATCAGACTGCTTTGCTGAGGTCAGGTAGTGCATGCCTGCAATAATCAAAAGAGTTTTACTTTCTCCTTGAAGGCCAAATGCTCCCATAAACTCCTCAGCTCATCACCTGGGCACCTCTTCCATTCCTACCAGAAATTCTGCAAATGTGAGCTTGATCTTGTTGCCTTCTTTCCTTTCAGTCCTACCTTCTTCCTTACAGTGTGCTTCAGACATGTACATGAAAAATCAGAGATCAGGAAGCAGCAATCCTGCTCTGCCCTGTGCTTCCCTTCCTGCACACTCCCTTCCTCTTTGCTGCCTAGAAGCAGAGACTTAACTTCACAAAGGGAAAGCACAGCATGAAGTGGTGTGTGAAAGGGCAGCTCCAAAAGTCTGCATGGACAAGGCCTCAAAGCTCAGTCTGAATGAAGAAACTCGGGGCTATGCTAAAATGCAATCTGTAGCCTCTTTGTGTCTGAAAGGCGGTGTAGAATAAGGCGCAGGGGCTTCACTGCAGTACATGGGAAGAGGCAGGTGCCTCTGAAGAACCACATGTGCCCTGAAAACATAGTGTGTCACATGTTGTTTCACAGTCACTGGCTGAAAAACCATGATTTTGTTATGGAATGAGAACTTCCCTGCCACTCTGCTACCCTCCTAGGCTCTCACTTTTCTGCTCCACAGACATGCGGTGATGGTGGTCTCTGCTCCCTGGTAGCCCCACACCTGCAGAGGGAACAGGAGGAACTTCTCCTGGTGAAGTGGGCAGCTACCAGAAGCCAGTTTTAGCTGAGGAAACCAAGGGCCCAGGCATGCCCCCGTACCCTGCACACAGGCTTCATTTGCTAGGTGGTTATACAGAAAGTGTGAGCACAAGTCAGAAGACAAGATTTCTGAAATGATTCATGTTTTAAGACATCCAGCAGTGGGTTTTTGAGCCTTTAATACAAGCTTCACATCCCCTTTGGTAGACTTGGCATTAACACTTTAGAAATGGGCAAATGCCCAGATATGCCCTTGTGCTCACCATTCCCTGCCCCTAATTTGGAGGAGATTCCTGTTGTACAAGGGCTGGTCCAAACCCCTCTCAGGCCATCAGGGCAGAGGCCGGTCACAAGCGGTGTCCCCCAGGGCTTGGTCTTGGGACTGGTGCTCTTCAACATCTTTATCAATGACACAGACGATGGCATCGAGTGCACCCTCAGCAAGTTTGCCGATGACACCAAGCTGAGCAGTGCAGTCGATACATTGGAGGGAAGAGAAGCCAGCCAGAGGGACCTGGACAGGCTGGAGAAGTGGGCCCATGAGAACCTAATGAGGTTCAACAAGGCCAAGTGTAAGGCGTTACACTCGGGCCAGGGCAATCCCAGGTATTTACACAAATTGGGAGAATAACTCCTTGAGAGCAGCCCTATGGAGAAGGACTTGGGGGTCCTGGTGGACGAGAAGCTGGACATGAGCCAGCAGCATGCGCTTGCAGCCCGAAAGGCCAACTGTGTTCTGGGCTGCATTAAAAAAGGGGTGGCTAGCAGGGAGAGGGAGGTGATTGTTCCCCTCTACTCAGCTCTTGTGAGGCCCCATCTGGAGTACTGCATCCAGGCCTGGGGCCCCCAGTACATGAAAGATGCAGAGCTCCTGGAACGAGTCCAGAGGAGGGCCACTAAGATGATCAGAGGGCTGGAGCACCTCTCCTATGAGGAAAGGTTGAGGGAACTGGGCTTGTTTAGCTTGGAGAAGAGAAGGCTCTGGGGAGACTTCATCGTGGCCTTCCAATACTTGAAGGGAGCTTATAAATAGGAGGGGGAACAGCTATTTACGAGGGTTGATAGTGATAGTACAAGGGGGAATGGTTTTAAACTGAGACAGGAAGTTTTTCACTCAGAGGGTGGTGACACACTGGAACAGGTTGCCCAAGGAGGTTGTGGATGCCCCATCCCGAGAGGCATTCAAGGCCAGTCTGGATGTGGCTCTGGGCAGCCTGGTCTAGTGATTGGTGACCCTGCACATAGCAGGGGGGTTGAAACTAGATGATCACTGTGGTCCTTTTCAACCCAGGCCATTCTATGATTCTATGATTCTACGATTCTATGATTCTATGATCAGTTCTTCGCATCCTCTGTTTAGGGAGCCTGTATGCTTTACAGTCCAATTGCATTTCAGCCCAGGTACCAAGCACTTAGGAGTTGGGCAGTGGATCACTTAAAACGCAGGAACTAAGCCCTTTATTAAACCTGCTCTCAGTCAGTAACTTACCAACACGAGCCAAACTGATATACACAAGGGTTAAAAGGATTAACAGAAATCTACATCAGAGATTTGCACCAGATGAACCAGATTGATTTTTAAATCCACTTGATTAAATGGGTGTACTTTCTCAAGACTGATTCATTTAGCAATTTCTCCCTCAAAGGCTCCACTGATATTTCGCATACAGTGACTAATTACTTTTCAGAACACGGTGTACTTGTTCTCTGCTTCTGTGGACTCTGCACAGTCACTACATCTGGGTAAAGTGGGCAGAAAGTGCCTTTCTGCTTGACAGTACTTCACACCACTCTGCAGGGATGTACACAGGATTGCAAAAGGGCCAAGAGAGCGCCCGGCAGTCTCAACTGGAGACGGAGCTGCAAACAGTGGAAAAATACCATACCACAGCCTTCCCAGATGCTGGGGCCCTAACGCTGTCTGTATGCAGTGCAAACAGCTCTGTCCGGGTGGTAGCAGAGCGCGAAGGTGGCAGAGCCCTTAGGCAGCACAAGGTGGGACAGACGCTCTGCCACTGGTCCCAGGATAGCTGCGAGACATTTCAGGGCGCAGAGCTGGCATCCTGCTGCGCTCTTGCTGACTGGGGCAGTGATGAGTGATCATTTCATACCAGCTCTTCTCGTTTAACTGTCTTTTCAGGTTAAATCCTTGAACCCCTCTACTCTACCATTCTGCCACTTTCTCCCCTTCCCTAACTTAGCAAGCTGTGTTTGTTTGGCTCTGGCTCAGGTTTGTGCAGCTTTTTTTTCCTGCCTCCTTCATTCACAAGTGGATTTCAGAATAAAAGTATTCCAAGTATTTAGAAATCTGACAACCCTGCTTAGTGAAGGACATTTCAGTGTAAAAGTGGAAAAATCTTCTACAGTTCTCCTCCTCAGTGATGCCCACAGGACCCAGATGAGGAGCTGATTTTACCGATAGCCGCACCTTTGTCCATTGTGCTAACTAGTATTTTCTCACTGCCAGTTTGTGCTCTTATTTTATTTCTGTGCCCCATTTCACACAAAAACAGTTTATGGGACATTGTTGATTTAGGAGATCTATGGCTATGAAATACCCGGTTTTTACCATCCACCATCCCCTTGTGCAGGTGTCTCAGGTGCTTTCCTGCTGACCAGAGCAGGGTTTGTGGACCAGCCTGGTGGTAAGTCTGAAAGGAGACTGTTCAATCAAGGGCTCCCTCAGGCTGTGCTGCCATGACAAGTGCAGGTCTGCATTTTCTTCCCATTGTGCTTGCTCCCAAGGCAGAAGTGTGTGGGACAGCACAGCAGAAGCTGACATGGCTGTATGGAAGCCAGCATGAGGCTGGCATTAGCGTGAATACATTGACCAACACAGGCACAGGGACAGCCTCAGAGAACGCTCCAGTGAAGAGGCACAAATCTCTGAATTCATCTAAATTGCTACAGTCATGTGCTGCCCTAAATTCACCATCTCATTAAAGTTAATGCACCATACTAACATATCCACCTAATACTGGTAGTATCATGCTGGCACTGCTGTCATGAGCAGGAAGAGGAAAGCCTGTGGTCAGAAGAAGCCCTTTTGAGAAGCGTATAAGAAGGATCTTATTTCTTAAATGCTATCACCTTGCACACTGTAATGGTTATGCTCACAAAAAAAAACCTGTAACAACAAGAGAAGCAGAACTGGGACAAAACCTCCCCAGAGATGCATCTCCAAAGCACTCGGATGCATCCTTTTGCTCTCTGTTGCATTGCAGGAAACCTGGCTGCTGCCTGTGGCGTTAGTGCTGCTGCAGCTGTGCACACACACGAGGAGGTGGGGGTCTCACAGCCCCCCAGACCAGCCCAGGGGATCCCACTACTGCCCTGCTACTGAGTTGCCAGAAATGTTGAAATTCACTCCAAGAATTTTCTTGAGTATCTCTGTAATGTTCTGCACTTAACAAAGAGATCTCACTGCTGGAAAATTTGTCGCTGTAAGTTTCTTGCACGCAGCCAGGCAGGGCTGGAAGAGTGACTCGTTGTATGACTTCTCTGCTTTCTTGAAGGTAGTTTTAAACAAATGTGGAAATTTCCAGCATTGTTAGTGCCACCACATTCTCCCTGTTCAAGCTGCCAGGAGCTGCTTGTGACTGTACGCAACCTTTATTGTGACCTGAGAGGGTAGGACACCACTCAGTCTAAAGGAATACAGACTGAGAGGTAGGTGATGGGGAGCTGCGTGCCAAGCCAGGCTCTGGCTGGGTTCTGCCCCTTACTGCAGCAATGAAATTCCTGTCCCAGCGTCCTCATCTATAAAACAGTTGTCTGCCCACATTGTGCTGATGTGGTAATTACAGCACAGAATAAACAGTGTAAATCCCTGTAACAGCCTAAACAATTCTACTGACTTTAGCGTTGATGGATAAGGTGTAAATCATTGCGGAAATTAGTGAAGTATCTCTAAATTATCACAAGTGCTGAGAAGTGGAAAGGAAAAAAGAAAGGAGATGGTAGTGCCTGACCTTGAGGAGGCAACACTACAGAGACGAGGGCCTTTGGAGTTAGAGTCATTACAGGGGAAGTAAAGACTGGGGCAGAAGGAAGACTAGAAGAAAGAGTATGAAAAAATAGCTAAGAAAGGAAAAATAGCCAAGAAAAGGAAATCCTTCTCAGAAAGGAGATAATTAAAAAATAAAAAAGTAAATTCAGCATAAGTAAATAAAAACCACAAATAAAACAAACAAAACAGAAATGAAAAGGTCTCCAAAATATTTACAAGAGGTTTTTCCCACAACAATTCAGTTGGTTGCTCCTGTTAACTCTTTGTGCCTATTTCTCATGTACTTTAAACATCACAAAACCTTATTAAACAGATGTGGGCATAGTATAGTATCCTTTCTTGTAGACCAAGAAAAGTATCACATGAGGTTTAGAACAGAATTTTGATCTCTTTTTCCTATTAGCCCCATGGATTTGAAGACTAAATTAATAGGTTTTCAATACAAAAGTATTTTATTCCTTCTCATTGCCCACTGATCATCCCCTAGAATTCTTCATTTTAATTTATTTTGTGGAATAGCACTCTTAAGAGTTGACAACAGTTGATGAAAGAAGATATTCATAATATTTGAATAACCACTATGAGATTAATCTTAATTTTAAGGTAGTTCTCCTTAATGTCTGACAAGGTTAATGCTTCCGTGCTTCCTCCTCTTTGCTCATATTCTGATTGGACTAATGACTGTGACATGACACAGATTTCTTGTCCTACTTTCTAATTTGGATAGTAATACACTTCTTCCTCTGACAATTAAGATACGTCTTGTAAAATTACTATTCTATACACTACACTGAGCACAAGTCAAAACAATTTTCAGCTCGGTTTGCAGACCCCAGAGGAAACTGCTAGCATGTGCATATTGCACCCTGTATAAAAGAATGTATGAATTATACATCAATGTTACGTCTCAATTCTTTTTAGATTATGAGTTGTTTATAAAGTACATTAAGATTATACAGGATTTAACTTGCAAAGTGACCCAAACCCTGTCTTCTTGAGTGCATAATCAAAGGTATCTGATAACATCTTTAGAGTATATAGCTTTACC
Source organism: Pavo muticus (assembly GCA_016647715.1). Taxonomy (NCBI): domain Eukaryota; kingdom Metazoa; phylum Chordata; class Aves; order Galliformes; family Phasianidae; genus Pavo; species Pavo muticus. Next base: position 938,583 of record JACDJE010000030.1, on the reverse strand, counting down.
ACTTACAAAAAGAGAAACAACAAAGGTTGAAAAAGCAAAATATCACCTGCAGATCAGGCTCTGCGACTCCACATCGACAGAAAACAGCAAACAAAACAAAATCATCGTAGGCCCTAATAGCACAAGTCAGCACTATCTCTTCTATCAAGACATCTAAAAATTATGCCTTTCCCCAAAAATCTGTAGAAATTGGCATTAGCTGTGGGTTCTCCAACTGCATGCTTTTCTGGAGAAATGAGCCAAAGCAGGCGCAAAGCTTTGAAAAGAATAAATTACACAGGCTACAGTTTTATGATCCTGAAATCAAAGATTTCAAGCACAAGAGAATCCACCTTGCTGAAGAACTAATCCCAATTAAAGAAATAGTGATCATACTTTTCTTGGCATAAGATGAAAAGATCTTTCTTTTCAGCTGTAAACGGCTATATTTCAAGAAGTGAATTTCAAGGACTTCAGTAAAAGCAAGAACATCAAAAAAAGAATTCATGTTAGCAATGCTGGGCAAAAGGGTAAGAGGATTATGAAGAGCTTTACCAAGTACATATGTGAAAAAGTAGGTCTAGGACCAGGGCAGAAATTAACAATGATTCAAAAATGACTGTGATATTGAATATAGTCTGGAAGTAAGTCTGAGCATGTGGTAAGAGAAGATGAGCCACTAATGTAAGTAGATAAATGCAAGTAAAGGAAAACATGAGGACCCTTTTGTGGAAAAAGTGCTGGGAAAAGAGCATTAGGCAGCTTTCTGCACTGCTCAATATCTGAGGAGAGCAATCAGTGAAAGGAAGAACCAGAAAATAAATGTAAAAAATAAAAATAGCTTTTAAAGTTGACCTCTGATGGAAAAAGACACTTTTATGATCTCTCGGAGTCTACTTTTAATAAAAAAAGGCTGTCACTGATCTACCAATTCAGTTAAAGTGAATGGGTATATTGAATACTAGGGGTGGGAGGCATTTTCAGAGATCAGAAATTATGCTGAGCAAAGGCAAATCTGGAAGGAATTACAATCAGATTGAATTAAGGCAACCATTTTAATGCTTTTTAATTAAAAGACATTTCATTCTAAAATTACATTTTCATTTCAAGTCAAAATGATACATTTAATGTAGAATAAAGCCAAACAATTTTACATCTGATTTTTATGCTTGTTCCACAACAAAATCCATTACTTGCACAGGTCTGGTAAGTACCTTTCGTTCAGACTGAAGGAAGGTAGTAATTAGATACTCTCATGTGAGATGACACCTGAAACAGAAACTCCTGACCAACATAAAAGTCAGTACAGTAAGCAGTTAGGCCAGTTAGATCAATAGGCTTCTCTAATGCCTCCTTTGATTGCAAGGCCATGAGCTGAGGTAGATATGTTTTTAGCTCCGTTCTTAGAGGCTGTAAGAACTGTAAGAGCTAAAAGCAACCCAGCAGGTGGCACAAATTGTACTGATACAGAGCAGATGAAAAGACTGCTGTTGTGTGGGACCAGTAGGAAAGTCAGACTTGACCATCATAAGCTGAAAAGTTGGTCACAGAAGTCTATTTCTATAGTGTGTTATAGGAATTAAGCAGACAACGTTGCAACAAATAAATATCCAAGGAAGATCAAATTCTGCTACCGACAGGGAGAAGCCAAATAAAACTTCAAATATTGGCAAACCATTTGTGCTAAAGGACAATAAACAACTATGAGGTTAATGTTCAGAAAACAGTGCGTGTGAAAAGGCACCAAAGCAAGCAAACAGAACCTTGCAGCACTGATCTGAGTTGGCCTTTCCGGGCATGGGGACCTTATAAGCCACTGAAGGAGAAGAAATACATCCATATACATAGATCTTTACACATATACATGATAAAACCTTTACTTCTGACCTGGGTTGAGCCTTTGAACAAAACAATCTGCACTACGAGTAGCCTAGCTATGCAGCACTCTTCAGGTTCCCATATCATTTTTCATGCTACACTATGCATGCTTTCAAATCATAATACAGCAAGAAATAAAAACCAACCACCTAAAGAAACAAGACACAGCATCTGCCATGTACAGAGCTCATCCTACTTTTCTTGAGAAAGGATAAAAGCTGCATACACGTTCATTCACCACCAAGTATGTGAGCTTTTCTAATGAAGGCAGGCCCCAAGTTTCCTTTCTATCTGGCACAGAAAATAATGAGATCAGAAGAGATCCTGCATCCATTTCCAGGAGACCTCTGCCTCACACACTGACTCTTTGGTTGTGATAGTCAGATGTTGTCTTAACCAAGATGCATACCACAGAATGTCTGTAAGGGCCTTATGGAAGAGAAAGGTGATCTTGAACATAACACTATACCTATTTTGCAGAGAGAAGTAAGATTGAGAAGATAGGACAAATCATATGTGCTTATGGACATTTTGGTACCTGATGAGATTTATCTGTGACAACACTGAAGAAGTTAGGAGAACCCAACTTGCACTATAGGAGGCCCCTCTGCATGGGACTCATCAGCAGAGATGGAAAGGTGCCCCAAGGGCACAAAACACTGAAGAACAGCAGCACTCTTCGCTTTCTGCAAACTCCCACTCACATCACTAGAAATGGATGTCATGACATTATTATCCCTGGCTTTATTGTACCTTGTGTGCAGTAGATTAAATGCTGGGAGTAGGATGGCAGCAGAGCTCAAATATATCTAAACTAACTCAATGTTGTTTATCCCTACAATAACAGAAAAAAAGAATGCTTATGATTATGTTCATAAATATTTGTTTTCTAGGAAAAAGAAAACCAAACCTCCTCACAAGGAGCAGTCAACTACTGAAAAATTTGTCCCCCTTTTCATCTTTGTTTCAACCTTTTAGAAATTATTTATCAACCACTTATCTCTGGAAGCAAAAAAGTTATCACTTCAGCCGTTTTGTCTCTTTCATGTTTGAAGCCAAACCTGGTTATGATACGAAGTGATTTAAGAAACAGAAATTTTTCTTGGCCTTAGCCACACAGCCTCCACTCATGCATTAAAACAGCATCAAAATGTACCGTCATCCTGTTGGTATTTGACATCCAGGATGTTGCTACATACAGAAGATGAGCTGGAGATGTCACATCCGAGGTCAGATACCAGAAGGTCTGCTTCTCCCAGACTTGTAATGCAGCTGCCAGCTAGTTGGACAAACACAGAGACTGCAAAATTCACATGTATACTTACATAAATGATTTATGGTTTGGGGATTTTTTTGGTTTTTTTTTCCTCATATTATAGACAAATCCAGCATTTTTATGCACTGCCTACTAAAAGCACTGTAAACAAGTGGCTTGTGAAAATGTTGCAGCCGCTTGTAATGGCAGATATTAGATACATCCAGTCTGACAACTCCTAGTTACATCATCAGCTGTTTGCCTGTTTTTATCCCAATACATTCACAGCTCACCAAACAAAGCTAATGACCAGGTACCTTGCACTAGCACAGTTGGTCCACAGTAACCTACTCATCTGCTAACACTTGTTTCTAGGCCCAGCTTTTTAGATAAATCATAAATATCCATGGCTGATACAGTGTTATCTCTGTGCGTGGCTATACGCAGAAAGGAACATGTATTTTTCATTCACAGAAGAACTCACATGCTGTAAAATCCTGGAAAAGACAGAGTTACTTGTACATTTAAGCCATGCTGGCAGACAAGCTGATGTAGGGGAGTTTGGTGCCTCTAGCCATTCATGAGACAGGGCAAATCACCAAAACCTCAACTAGAATTAAATAGTAGGCAGTTATTTTGATTTCAGGGCATGTCCTTTCCTTTATACCAGCAATAGCCTCCCATGACAGAAATAGCATAGGTCAGTGCAGACTGACTTCAGACTCCTATGAGGAGCTCCTCATAGCCTCAGCTTTTTCCTTCTATATCTAAACTACATTGTTACCTCCACAGGAATCACTTCTTAAAACCTTAGGACTGCTGTCAGCTGTCTAGGATTCAAGCAAATTTACAAAATCTTTTTAAACCTGGACACAGTATTCACAAGCGTAAGCAAAGTTGCAAGAAGCAAAATGATTTTCCTGTCCTGAAAAGTCATACCCTATTTATATACCTGGTACAGTACTCATTTCTTGCAGCTTCATCACATTGTGAACTTGTCTCATTTGTCCATTACCCTCAGGACTTTCTCTGCATTACTGCATTTAAAACTTATGATTAGTAAACTGGCCCTAAATAAAAATAACTGTGAGCCCTTAACCAGAACTGTGACTATTTAGACAAGAGAACACTCCTCTACTTTCCAAACTCTATCCTCCCTAGTCGTGCTGCAAACAAACACATTTCCTCCTACCACACACTAATTCCATTATAATGGCTTCTCAAAAAAGCTTTGCTGTGGGTTGAGAGGAAATTGAAAAGGAAATAAAACACTATGCAGAGGCTCCAGTCCTATCACAGGAAGGTAAGTGCAGGTACTGGATGTACATCTACCACTCATTAAACCTGAGGGTGGATCCGAGAGTTGCTGTTTTGTTATAATCACATCTGCTCTAGCACGTTTCTATTTTGAACACCTCTCTGTGAAGCATTTCACTGCAGCCTCAGGTGTCCCCTCAAATATCCCCTCAGAGCTGGAAAACTCTGCTGACAGCAATTGGGCATTTTCTTCTCTGCATTAAAGTCTAGTTCTAAGCCATTTAATTCACAATATGGGAGTATGATGAAGTTACATTTTAAATTATACGTCTGTAGTGAAGACCTCTAGAAACTTCTACATAAAGCACAGTAAGATGATGTTCTTAGTTTATATCATTCTAAAAATTGATGTTCTGTGAAAATCGCCACAATAAAAGAAAAATCACACATGACACTACAGCATGATTTATGGACTTTGCATCAAGGTTAACTGCTGCAAAATTGGCTTCCTGATGTGACAGAAAGTTTACTCATTCTCTCTTCTGCTGATTGCATTCCTACCAAGCAGCAAACTTGTGAAAAACAGCAGCCTATGGCCAGCACCTGTTCCCACTTGTGTTACACCGCAGTCACTATTGAGAGGCTATGGGACCTGCACCCTCAGGCATTTTCCAATCAACACCAGACACAGCCAGGGCTGCTCTGACTAAGCGTCAGCAAGGGTTCTGCTTGAAGCAGGAGATGGGGCAGATGATGACCACAGGATCCTTCCACACAATGCTTCATGTGAAATTTGCAGGAAAGTCAGTTACATCTCAGTGCTTTTTAGATGTCAAGTACTGAATAACAGGAGAGGCAAAAACACATCTAAAAATAAAAATAGTCAAAGGATGCCTTGTTTTTCCTGTCTCCCAACAGTAACAAGAGCCAGGAGCAGGCAGAAAACACAAAAGATCTCTTTCTCTCTGGTAGCTTAGGCGGGTGACTCACAGCAAGCAATGAACTCTCTGCATGCTGCTTCTGTCAATGCTGGGCAGATTTGCCTTTTGAGCCCTGACCTGGGCCATACGGCTGTGGACAGAAACACGGAGCCTGACTTCTTCCTAGCAGCTTTGTCAATAAGAAAATGCTAAGTACAGCTGAGGACAGCGATCACTGAAACGTCACATTTGCAATGCAGCTAAAATCCCGGAGCCAGGAGAGCAGGTTGAAGAAATGCCAGCACTCACACCCCACAGCTGCTATGAATTGCAGTGAGCCGCCTCAGACCTTTCTTCCCAGAACTCAGCGTGCCATTGCATGCCATTAACCTTTACTCCCACCCATCTCCAGCAGGAAAATTTATGATACGTGCTCTTGCACTCCTCTGCCAGGTATGTTACACACCAAAAATCATCGTTTTCCTTGTGACTTCCAACTGGCAAGCCAGAGCTAACAATGAAACAAAGGCAGCTCTGAGGATGGTTTTGCAAAGAACTTATTTTTGTCCAGTGACTATATATCACAGTTGCATGCAAGCACTGAGGTGCTGACAGCATTTTTCTCTTAGCATTTTCACAATACTATACCCAAAGAATGCTGTTTATGCTCCTTCAGACTAATAGGCAGACAGAAAGTTGAAATGAAGATTTTTTTTTTTTAATCTTTCAGTTGCATTTTGCAGAACCAATGGTTTTGCACCTCAGCTAAATTTACTATTACATTTATTAGAGGCAGAAAGCTGGATTTCATTTCATATGGCCCTCAGCTATGGACACTGAAAGCAAGTCCCCATAGCTCGAATAGCACTGTACTACTGTCTTGATTCCCCATGTAAACAGATTTTGTTTTCATAGGTCTTACACCTAAAGGCAATGAGCATTATGGCTGTGACATCTGCTGCCAGTGCAGCTGTGGCTCCAGCTGGTTTTCTGCCCTGGGGTACACTAACAGCCCAGTACTCGGATTCTGAGGAGAGGGAATGTATTATAGGTCATACCATCATAATCACCAATCGTGCTAGTGATTGTTTTTGAAAAAGTTCTGTTTCACAGAAAGTATGATTTAAGAAGCATTCCCAAGATCCCTCAAGCTTGTGAGCAACATACTTGTTCTTCCTGTCTTTACTGAATACAGTGTGTTGCTGTTTACCTGTACACCAGGCAGAAGGAAAGTATCTTATGGCTGCTTTGCACAGCTCAGGGCTAAAAAGAACCATCTCCACATTGCACAGGCTTTATGACTGACAGTGTTTCCTGTGGAATTCACCAGAAGATGAATCACATGGCTTAATACTAACTGTAGGGCTGGTGGAAGCTTCCAGGTTCATACTCTGGATGCTTCTTGACCATGTTCTGGAAGTGGCTTAGAATGTGGCAGTGCATTTCCTCTTCCTGAGATTTTCCTCCCCTATTTTAGAGAATACAGCTCCTTGATAGTGCAAGAGGTACTTCTATTCCAAGCTAGCACCATCCTTCCTACAAAGTCTGTCCGTTTATTATGCTTTCTGCTTCAAGCCTTGTTCAGTTTTATTTTGAGTGCTGCAAACTTTGACTGTTGCACATAAAGTAGGACAACTTCTGGTACATCCTGAAGTGTAAGTGTATCACAGAATTTCCAGTGACTGAGGTAGATTAGTCCTAATGGCTGTGGTGGCTCCTTTCTCTCCTAAACCAACCCGTAGATCCCATTAGTGACTGAGCTGCTGCACAGACACTTGCCATCAGGAACTGTCCCTGCCAGAAAAGAAGCTATTGAAGAGTGTTCATGAGAAATTAATTGTATTTAATTCCAATTTGGACAGATTTGAATTTGTGACTTCAGGGTAAAGAACAGGTTCTCTGAGCAAATTTCCTACCGTAAGATGTTCTAAAGAGAGCTGCATGGCATCAACAGTTGACTCCTTTCTGACATCCAGTCACTACCCAAGGTCAGGTAAGGGCAAACAAGTGAATGCAAAAGTAATTGTTTAGGAAAAAAACAGGCAACATCAACCAGACTTGTGAATTTGACAGATACGAAAGGAGCTTGTGCTTATCCCAAGTAAAGATGCAAATGTTGGTAAGTAAGCACATTTGTTTTCATTTGAAGACAGAACCATTGATCTGTTTGCCCTTGCTATGTTGTCTAACTGATGTATGATGCAAAGTGTCTTTTCCTTAGCACGTACACTGTGCGCTGGTGACTACACAATGTGTGTGACTTGACAGGAAACAGATATCTCAGTTCTCTTGAGTTAAGGAAAACAATGTAATTGGACACAATTCCCCCTTGAACACCCTTAAAAAATCTCCTTTCTGAAAAGTGATACTCAGATCGGGACTAGCTTAAGACACAGTTGTTGCAGGCCAGTGCACCTGTGACGTGTTAGGTGACAAGTTTGCATCAATGTCTTATGTTCTTCAAGAAAATATCATTAAAAATATAGCCCTGTTCTTTGTTAAGAAATGCTTCAAAATCTTAACCAGGTAAAATTAATGAATTGGTATTTTTCCCATAAATTGCCTCAAAGGATTATTCTGAAGAGTGAGATTGCACTTGATCTAGGGCTATAGCCTGCCTAGAGCCCCACCTGTCCTAATCCAGCTCCAGCCATAAGTCTCAATTTATTCATAGACTTATCAGATTTTCTAGATTATGTGTGACATTCACTTTATGGGTCTTTGTCTTATGCTTCCTTGCATTAGTGTCCACATTTCATTAATTTACTAAACGGTGCTCCATTCCATGTTGATAACCTATGTGCTAGACAGAGCGTGACAAACTGTTTGTTATGAAAGCATAAGGATTGGTGGATCCAGGTAGGGGCCACAGTGGTATGGTAGGAGTTGTTTTTCAGTGAGTCCAAAACCACTGAATACCTGCTAAACAGCAGCTGTGATACAAATTTTGAAGTTTGGGAATTGTTCCTATAGCAGTTCTGACCACACTGAAAAATTTCCATTAATGACAAAAAGTAGCCTGCTGTGTCAATTAATTTATACATTATATTGAAAGTTTGGTTCTTTATTTTCAGCTTTATTCAATTTACAAATCTCTTCTGGTTTCAGTATGTTCTGGTCTTCTTATTTAAGGACTCAGCAGGTATGTTTAAAAAGAATTTTATGTGAAATGATAAAATCACACAAGAAACAGTGAAGGACCGAAGTGAGAAAATACTTCCTCTGAGAAAAATGACTAATATTCCTGCAGTGAGACATGCAGCTGGTTCCAAAACTACGCAGCTATTTTACCTATCTATCAAGTAAGATTTGTATGTTTACACACCGGCTGCCAACACATGATCTAGTGGCCATTACTGTTTTTGTATTACAGGATAGACAGATTACATTGGTTTGGAGCCAACCCAGTGATTGTAGAACTATTGTGAAAAGAGCACATGCAGAGTAATATTGATCACAGATCACTTACTAAGCATATTGACACAGGCCTTGCCATGAAGTAGGAGAGGTTCAAATTTAGACCTGATAAGCAATTGCTGTCAGAAGTGATGGTTGCTTACGTCAGCCATTTCTGTGATCCAGCAAGCGTATGTGAATTCAGTAATCCCCAATAACTAGAGAATACTTCAGACTACAGCCATTTGCAAGTCGCCTTCATTTTGGTGCCAGGTTCTATGGGAAGATGATTCTCCAAAACATTTACAGATGACCTGGTAAGTTGAAATATCAAAAAAGCAAGTATTGTAGTTACTGAGCACATGCCCTGGAGTGGAGAGAATGTTGAATATAATGTAGTTAAAACAAAATTCCCTTAAAAAATGACTCATAGAGGATTTGGTTACTCTTTCAGAAGTCTTTTACACTGTACCAGTAGCACAGGCAATTTGGAAACTACCTACCTCTCTTTACATTTAAAAACCTCATTAAGTTTCTCAGATTGCAAGAGAAAACAAAACAAAACAAACAAAAAAACACCCTAACACTTCTGTAGGAGTCTAAGCAATGGAGAACTTTAAAAACTCACCTTTTTGTTAGTATTTCTATAACTCAGCATAAAATAGGAAATTATGCTGGAGCATAATCCAAAATAATAACAGGATCAACTTCTGTATTCTTGCTCAACAGCCCATAGATTACATGTTCCAATTACCTTTGGGGTGTGTTAGAACAATCACTAGTGTGCAACTTCCAGTTAAACTTCTTCAGGAAGAAATCCAGTTCCTGTCCTTCTAAAGTGATGTAACTTAAAGAACATTAAGCACAAAAGATTCAGAGGTAAGGGTGATTCACGTCATAGAAACATTTACGTAGTGCTCTTAACCATTCTATCCCTGAGAGCAAAATGTTCCTCCATCAAAAGAAAATTGGCCAGGGTCCCATTTATGTTTGTCTATTATGTTTGAAGGAGCTATTGCAAAACAAGCCAGGTGTGAATTCAGAGTACAGTAGCCATTTATCTTCTCTCTCCTTCTGAATATTTATTCCATTCTTAGGGCTCTGACATGTTAAACTGAGGTATCTATTCACAGCTGGACGCATGCCCCTTGTTCAGAGGTTTCTGTCCCCATTGTAAGGTTGGTTTAGCTGAGGCAACAACTGCTGGGCTGCCATAAATTACAGACTAATGTTAAGGAAAACCATCATGCATAATGTACAAACAAGAACACATGAGGATGCCAGGTATTCCTCAGCATTTTAAGCAATGTCAAAGCCATAGAGCAGATCAGATTTCTGGGTAGCTGGAAAAAAATCTGTCAAGAAGGATCCATAGGATGCTTCGTGCTGGAGCCTAAACTCTGAGTGCCTCAGGAGTTCACTGCTAAGCATCACTGAAATGTAACTGGTGTCCACACCACCAATGAAATCAAAGCATTTATTCCACATGTTTCATTTGAGCCACTTCTCTCATAAATGAGCCTTCACAGACAAGTAGAATTCTGTTTGTCATATCCAATCAGGCCTACAAGCAACTTCTTTTGTAAGAGTGGATCATGTAAAAACAAACGCATGCATAGACAACCTTCCAGCAATTGTAAGGCCATCTAGATCTGTCTGTTTAACTATGGATCTTTAGACTTCGGCCCTAAGTAAAGGGTAAGAGAATGGAGGCAGCCTTTTACCAGAGGGAAATATAACCTGAAATGCTCTTACACTGAGAATTTCCTACCTTTTCTTGTAAGTTTTAGTATTCTTCATGAAAAAAAAAAAAAAAAATAGCAGAAAAAACAGTTCAGGAAAAGTAAGCTTCAGAATAATTTTAAGAATGCATTTTTGGCCATGATTTCACTTCTGGTTCAGGGACCTTTAAGTAATGATGGATAAAAATCACCTTTATGAGTACAAATAGAGCCTGAAAGGTCACGAGTTATGTAAGAAAATTGGCCACAATTAATTTTTTTGACGTTTCAGAATGATTTCTATGTCTTCTAAGAAAAGGCTGTTTCTATTTATGTTGAAAAGCCTCCAGGAGACCATTTTAGCTTCCAAAAAATGAAAGACAGGACTGCTTCAAATAGCTGCTAGGCCCTGTCATAAGGCTCATGCTGCGTTTTGCTGATCCCATCAGGCTCCACAGGAGGAAAATAGTAAACTTTATAATATGAAACTATGTACCTACTGAGCATACGATCCAGGAGCTGGCAGCCATTTAATCAGCTTTCATTCAGCAAAACCCACCTTGTACATTCCAGCAACCAGAAGTTCTGTCCCCTGTTCTTAAGCCCTCCTTACATCACAGCACACTGGCAAGCCATCTGCCCCACTGTGGATTCCAAAACACATCTTCTCCTTGGTGACCGGTAGGGAAGTGTTAGCTCCCCAAATAGATATTTTTGTTACAAAAGCACACTTAGTATCATTTTTCCCTAATGAAGCCATTAACGTTTGTGAGGAATATCTGCATCAGTTTGCAAACCTGTCTGACAAAGATCTCCGTGCAAAGCGTTTCAAGGAACAAATCAAAACAGCAAATATGAACACTTTAACACCTGATCTCCTGCACAATTCAGTTGTTGGAAAGCAGAACCACATTTTCTGCAGGAGATTCTGCTTGACAACAAGACTTAGTAGAAATTAACTCTTTTCAGTTAGCTCCCCTTCTCCCTTTTTTTAATGAATGAAAAAAACATGACAGCTGTATGGGGAGAAAAATGTTTTGTGGTTGTAATTATTGTGCTGTTTATATCACAGAACTGAGATCCTATTAAAGCCAGATGAGCTGTAGGCTGCTGTGTGACTTGGAAGCACTTCCCAATCCTGCAACAATGCCAGCAACACTGTGGTCATACTCTGAAACATTTTGAAGCTGCCCTTGGAGAAATCACAGCGCTTCTCTATGCCTCACTCTACAAAGATTTATACTACGTGGTGGCTACCATAACTTTCAGTGTGCACACAGTCTCCTTCATGCTCTACAAGAAGTTTCTCGCACCCGGCATTCCCAGATTATTCCATCCTCCCTGGACAAGTGAGCCTTTCTCATTTTTAGCACTGTCAGCTCCTCCAACTGCAGCTGTTTGAGCCTCACCGTGAGGCAGATGGCAGCCTTTCCTCAGTCTGCCTCACGTGTTTTTTCTTTCATCAAAATGGCTGTCATCTTCCATTTTGGGTACATGGGTGTACAGCAGTTGATTCACCACTGTGTTTCTCAGTATGAGTGCAAAGCTGAGCTTCGGCACGAGCGCTGCCCTCCGCTGCAGATAGTGAGGTTAAAGTTGAGCCCAGTGACAAATCCATGGGAGTTGTGGAAATCCCACATAGCAATAAGATGGGAGTGGGCATCAGAAGTGAGACTGGGATCGTGCTGAGGGAGGGAAAGCAAGTTGTTGAGCATTGGGAAAAGTAAGGCAGCCAACTGTTGTGAACAGTCCATGAGGCATCTAGTTTGAGCACCTGCAGAAAAACATCCAGGCTCCTCACAGTTTACAGAGCAAAATTCAGCATTGCAACCCCTGGTCTGATGTGAAGCTGAGGAAGAGGTGCTGCTGTGGTTCCAATACGTGACAAATCCAAGCAGAACTGAAGGAAGGAGCTTTTGAAGATACGTGGATACTTCCTTGCTGTTTAATAATTGTATTTTTAACCTGCATTTAATGTAACAATTAATACGTAGTTCAAATACATTTTAAATTATTTTTAATAGTTTTCAATGAGTGAGAATTCTTTATTTTAAAAAGACTAGAGATTCCAACCATAATCATAGTACTCAACAATGAGAGCTCATTAGTCTAAAGTTTTTCTGGGTGTTAACAAGATGGCTAATGTCAGTACACTCTTACACGTAGGAGAGGTTGTAGAAATTTCTATTAGAAAGAAATCTGAAAGACTTCATCTTAAATAAAATCTGAATGTAAACATGAAATGTATGTTGCCATTGACTGCTATAGTACCTTTCTGTTCTATTTCCTAGTTTTTGACTGTAATCAGTCCGTTTATCAGTATATGCTCAACAGTTATTTAATTTTATTACAGCCCTACCTATCTTTAAATCAACTTTCCTGAAATGCTCTCTTTTATTCAGATGGTTGTCATGTTCAAACCTCAGGGCAGCTGCCAACAGATCATTCTTAATCCATAACAATAGGAGGTCAAAATAAAAAAAGCCACAAAAACGGAACAAAATCACTTCATGGTATTTGTGTCACAGTTGTTCTATTAGATGTTCTGGAGTAAAGAGAAATCATTCGTCTCACTACATAATCTCTGTTTACGGTGCTCATGTGGGAAAACTAGTGTGAGGTTCTGCCAAAAATTCTGAAGCAGCATTAATATTTGAAGTTTCGCATGTCCTGCCACTGTTCTCCAAGTTCCCGAGTCTTGACCCTTGAAACCAATGAAGAGTATTAACCCTTTTGATTTTATTGATAACATTTTAGACAGTAGCGTCCCTGAATCCAAACTTACCCTACCCTAAAACATGAACTATGTACAGGCTGAATACACGGTGCAAGTCTATTCAGGGTAAGAGCTTAAACATTCCTTGCTCCTTCTGAAGTATATTATACTGCCTGCAATAAATCGTCCTGAAGACAGAGTTCTGTTTGATGTTCTATGAATAGGGTTCTCTCATCCTTCCAAAAACTTGACTTGAACTTCAGGCTAGTCCCACATAAACCACATGACAGTGTTCAAGAGACAGAAAAGATGAAAAGGAGTTGGGCCATCTTTGCGATAGGCAAGAATAGTTTACATGTACTAGGGATGCATTTCCTTTATAGTGATACCCAAAATATCTTCTCACACATCCCCTCAGTACTTAGAAAGACAAAGAAAGAGAAAAGTGAAATGATGCAGCATAACCTGATCTATTCACAGCATCACAGAAACAGATTTTCTTCATAGATTCTTTTCCTTGTCTCAGCAGTTCACACGCAGCTTAGTCTTTCTTTGGGTGTTTTTTTGTACCTGCAACTCCCATCAGATTGTGAGGTCAACTTAGTTTATGAGTCAGGCTATCATTCCTACAGTACAAGATTAAAGAGATACTGCAGTATTTCCTAAGTTCAGAATGACCTCACGTACAGCTACAGTGCTATTGAGCTGAACTGGAATTGTATGTATCTGACCCATTTGGGAAGATCTGAATTTGAATTCTAGGTTTGAGAACATCCTTAATGCTACCAGGTTCCCTAGATATAGAAATAATCAAACATTAAAGCTTTCCTACTAGCACTGAATTTTCTTCAAGTTACTGTGTTGGAATTGATTACTCAGCAATCTTGTGCACAGCAGCTGACAGAAACATGAATCAGTGCTAAAACCACATAGTATTTTGACTGACATTGGAAGAAAACCAGTTAGACCTGCTGGATGTTTTGACATCTCTTGCTAAATCAAAGTGATTTTATGAGTTAATCTTTTATAGCAACAAGAAATCAGCTACTAAGAAACTCAGCCTGGAAAGAGTAGCTCTTGTCATTTAATAATTTATTCATTCTAAATAACAGGAGAATATGCTCAGACTGAAATCAATGAAAAAAATAGGTTTTTGAAGAAATACAGGATTACTTTTCAATAAGTTATGTTTATATTTAGTGATCTTTCTTAACAGAGAATTACATATGCTTGCATTCCGCATGCTGCAAAGAATTTATACTATAAAGTACATCTTTTATTAAAAAAATGCATAATCTGTTCTCAATATTAAAAGGTCATTTTCCTTTCTGCACTGTAGATAAAACTGAAAATAACTGAGGTATAAGGAACTTTGCTATGTTTTCAGTAAGCATTTCAATAGTTTAATTCACCTAATTATTATTAAACAAGTGACAGACTAAAGTGATTAAAGCATTTTCAGCTTCTTCTTTCCTATGTCAAAAGAAACAGCAATCTCCCATAGACAGACACAGCTGGTATCTGCTGACCAGAAGAGAAGCAGCTAATGCACTGCTTATCAGAAATGCTGGCTACTGATAAAATTATTCCTGCTTTACTGCAACACAAGCTAGCAAGCAGAAGAGATGATTTCAGTAAATAAAATCTCCTATCAGTGTCTAATTCAAGTGGATTTGAGAATACATTGCTAGACTCCATAATGAGACTGCAGATGTGATGGATTTTTCAGCCTTCGTCACTAAGTTGGGTGTCTCCAGCTACTTGAAGAGCAACATTAATTGATCCTTCAATAGAAGAATCCTTTGTTTTCTGGAAGCAAACTTTTTATTTCAGTAAATATTGGGATTTCAGATGCAAACTGTAGTCATTATCAGGCCTATTTTTGCCATTAAAAAAAAGCACAGGGGCCTAAGTAATGAACTGCTGATGTAAACGTACTTTCAGAGGTGTCAACCTCCAGGAATGGAATCTCAGTTCTATAACTCAAAAATTATTGTTATGGGGTAGCAGTTTTAATTACTATTTATTTCTAATTACTAAAGTGTGTAGTCTAGAGAAATGCAATAATGGACTACCTCTTAATAATTGCCTCAGTGCAAATTTAGAGATGTGACTCCCACTTTCAAAATCAAATTACCTGCATTTCATGGCTTATAGGACACCACAATTAATAACAAAAATCTTAAATTCAAAGCAAATATGCTGTTGATTCCTGTTTGTCTTCCCTTCATGTATACATAGCAAAAATAGTTCCACATCTAACAAAGGATCCTTTTATTCCTTGTAAATTGCCTCAGTATCTCAACATTCCATTAAAATCATTACATGCTTTTGGTAATATTCTTGCAGATTGCATTGCATTAGAGACTCTTATGGTGATGTCATCACAGTGGATAAAGAGTGTTATCTATAAAAGTTCATTCTCTTTGATGCTGTGTCATTTTTTGTTTCCTTTTCCAACTACCAGAAAAAATAAAATAGAAGGGATGAACAGGCTGAGGAGACCTGATTGTTAAAATGCCACTGAAATAGAAACTGAAGCAGAGCACTGCTGATCCACTCATTTCAGAAAGTTTTTATGTTACTTTTCTTCCATGCCTTTTCAAGGAAGAAAGACTGAAAATGTAGACTGCTGACACCCTTCCCTAGGGAAGGAAGGAAAAGCACTTCCCCTTTGTATCACTGGGTAGTGAAGATGTGAGTTCAGATTCCTGTAGGCAGAGCAGGGATATGAACTGGTTTTCCCACACCCTCAGTCAGCATCCCAGCCACTTGAGCGCTGGATAGAGAAAGGGTAATTTCTCCTCCCGGTCTGTGAATCTACACTTTTCTTTCTAAAGCCATCCACGAAAAGTGATGGGTGCTAAAATATTTTAGAAATGTTCAACAACAACAACAAAAAAACAACAACACCCCCTCTCCCCCCCCCCAAACCTATCCTAGTTTGCCCTAAATCTGTTTTTTTTTTTCCTAAAAAGCAAGTAATACACAGAGGATCTTTCAGGCATTTTCTATATTCAAGGTAGCTGGTACAACTGCTCAAAAGATTATTTCCCAGGTAGTGAAACTCCACTGTCTCCATCTGGACATAAGAACTTGTCTTATTCCTTTGGAGGAAGTGCACATCCTTATCAGTAGTTCTGCTGTCCTGCCTCAGGGACAATTACAAGACTCGTATTCATCTCTGTTTGTTCCTTGACTCTCCCTGCACTGCGTACAAGAAATGTATTCAGCACAATTGTTTTCCTCTGCCTCGCCAGATCACTGGATCATCAGCTCCAGGTCTGCCAGAACCAGTCCTGCTTTAATCACCGGCTTGCCATCACCTTCTGGTATCTCCATGCTCCTCCTTTGATAACTTTGCATTCGGATTCCGTTGCTGGAAGCTAATTCTCACCATATATTCTATGGGGAATTTACAGCATGTCTCCATTGCCAAACCAAGGTAAGGATCTGCGTATTCTGAAAGTATAAAGCCTCTTCCTTGTATACTCCAGGGTAATCCAGTAATGCTCTTTTACTTGCTTACTGAAATTAAACTTCTAATGTACTTCTTTAGAAATGAGGAATGTAGTACTCTGCCCTGCTGAGACCACATCTGGAGTACTGCGCCAAGTTCTGGGCTTCTCCCATCAAAAAAGACAGGGACCTAAAAAGTCCAGAGGAGGGCAACAACGATGTTGAGGGGTCTGGAGCACCTCCCTTTTGAGGAAAGGCTGGGAGGCTGCAGAATAGAAGACTGAGGAGGGAATCTTATCAATGTTTATAAATATCTAAAGTGTGAGAGTCAAGAGGATGGAGCCAGGCTCTTTTCAGTGGTGCCCAGCAACAGGTAATGGGCACAAACTGGTACCCAGGAAGTTCCATCTGAACATGAGAAATAACTTGTTTACTTTGAGGGTGACAGAGCAAGGGAACAAACTGTCCAATTTTACAGGTAGATATACAGTTTTCCAGATCACAGATCCACTCATGCTTTGATCATGTACCCTACAATTCTGAGTTCAGAGGTTCCGGGCTGTGGGCGTTAGGGTTGATCCCACACCAGTAAGCTAGGCATTCTCCAAATGCCTCCATCTCTTTTCTGTCCCTCCAGTACTTCCTGATAATATACCACATACTGAATGACTCATGCTTTTCTTCTTAATTCTGTGCTTCCTCAAATCCTACACAACTTAAAGTGGATGGAGCATTAACCACTGTGTAGGCTGCCCTTAGAGCAAAAAGTTCCCAGAAGCTATCGGTTCAACCTCCTCTTTTTACACTGACTTATTGGTTTTATGTGGCCTGCATATAAAACTGGAAACATTACAGTGAGCTAGGACAGAGCCGCAGTACTGAGCCTCCTTTCTAATGCCGATTTAGCTTCTTGTGAATATGAAATGGAATCACCTGTACAACACACTGATTTCCAGATGTCTTCCAAGTGAAAGTGAAATTAGCATACACTAGGTACACTAGTGGTTT
This sequence comes from Pavo muticus, assembly GCA_016647715.1. Classification (NCBI taxonomy): domain Eukaryota; kingdom Metazoa; phylum Chordata; class Aves; order Galliformes; family Phasianidae; genus Pavo; species Pavo muticus. The sequence goes on along the minus strand of JACDJE010000030.1, from coordinate 920,994 downwards.
TTTAATTAATATGTCCTATTTTGTTTTATAGCAGTTTGAAAATTTTAAGAAAAACTTAACTAAAAATAACTAAATCGCCACACTTTTCTATCCTTTCTTACTGCCATCATCAGTGGCAAGTTTAAATTCCCTTACATGATGGGGGAGGGACGGGGGATAAGCCCACAGTATTTTGACAGCAAAATACACAGTGGCATGTAAAGCTTGTGATGGAAGAACCAAAGTGGACTGCAGTTCTTTAAGCACTTAGACTGCAATGCCTGGAAAAGCTGGGCCTTCACTCACAATGTGCAGCCCACCTGCAGGGAGTGCAGGGTTTGCCTGCACAGCTCAGAGGAAGGTTAGAAAGGGATGACTTTGCAGTCGATATCAAAGAAAAGCTTTTGTCTGAACAGTTATTTCATCTCCATAATTGCATCTTCAATTAAAGTTTATCAGAAGAGCAGAACGATGCTGTACTCTGACTGGACACATAATAATCTTTTTGGCAGGACAGACAGAGCTGATAGAACTGTCACACAGCCCACAAGGCAAGGTGGTGCATCTCACCGAATTCTCATTGGGATGAAATCTTGACCCTGCCCAAGTCCGTGTGATTTGTCACTGATTTAATTGTAACTGCAATTAACTTCTTAGCGTTTATGAACATCCTCAGAGAGCACAATTAGCTGCTGCTAGCGAAGCCGAACAGGCTAGCAGCTGCACGACAGATGCCCTTGCTATGAGCTCGGGGGTGTTCGACCTATGCTGTTTATAGCTGTGCTCGGAAGAGCACCTCAGGGCTAGAGGCCCCACGAAGAGTTCGGCCGCCGCGGACTCCATTTCCCGGCATGCCGCGCGGCGAAGGGCGGCGCATGCGCGTTGTCCCGTAGCGTCTGGCTCACACCTCCCTTGGCCGGGCTGCGCGCGGCGGAGCAGCGGTACTGCCATGGAGGCCGCTCCCCGGTCCCGGCCTCGGCCCGGCGAGGCTGCCGCTTCTCCGCCGCCGCCACCACCCCCACCGGCCCCGGAGCAGGAGCGGAAGCTGGAACAGGAGAAGCTCTCGGGGGTGGTGAAGAGCGTTCACCGACGGCTGCGCAAGAAGTACCGCGAAGGTAACCGCGGGGAGGGGGCCGCCCCCTCCGCGCCGCCCGGGCCGGGCCGCCCTGCTCACCTCCGCGGGCGGCGGAGCGGTGGGGGCCGCGGGAC
>JACDJE010000030.1:805756-919681 GCA_016647715.1 Pavo muticus | reverse complement strand
TCCCCGAGGGGCGCTCTTTGCACAGCGCCGTCCTTGGGATGCGTGGGGGGTCGGGGGGAACGCGCCTGGTTCCCGATGGGCTGCGCCGGTGGTGGACTGCGGGCAGGTGAGCGGCGGCGTTCGGTGCCCGTGGTTCCGGGGAGACGCTTCGCCACGGGGATCCATCTCCGATCTGCGGGGGTCTGTGGGAATGAGGAGAGCGGGTCGGGAGTCGGAGAGATGGACGGTGAGCTGGGAAGGCTTTGTTACTTTGTTCCTTTCTTCAGCCGGGGCACGGAGCAAAAGAGTTGGGACAACCTTTGTAAAATAGATTGTTCTGTGTTCTTAAAGATCTAGCTGGCCATCAGTGTTAATGCCCATATGTGAAGTTCTTCTGGGTGATACTGAAGTGCTTAAAACATGACAGAAATGGTTTAACATGAGTGCCGGAGCTGAGTTATTTTTTTTTCCCTGCTGGAATTTGTTGCCTTTTCATAGAATCATAGAATGGCTTGGGTTGGAAGAGACCTCAGAGATCATCAGTCTCCAACCCCCCCGCTGCAGGCAGGCTGCTCAGATTGATCTGTTCAACACCGATTAGCAAAAAAAATTGTCTGTTCATTCTGTTAGTGACCCACAGCTCTTCGGTGGCCTGGCAAGCAGCTGGTTCTGTGCCTCCAGAAGGACACGAGTAAAATCGGAACTCTTGCTGTTCTAGACACAAGTTCTTGGAGCTCCTCCGTGTCTTCCCATGGCACATTTGTTAAAGAAACAAGGTTGGACTGCTTTCTGGACTTGGAATCCCCACACGAGCAGCCTGTCTGTGGGATTTGGGCGCAGATAACTACCTATGGAGGCAATGATCAAGAATCATTGTTTGTTTTGGCCTTAGTGTGAGCCAAAATCAAAGGAGGGATCTCCCATGTTTGCCTGATATTTGGTTGAAGGAACAGAGTGTGTTTAAACAGTCGGATCCTGGCAAAGGAGTCTGGCTATCAGCAGGTCACATTTCTGTTAGTTTGGAGCGTATGCGGATTAAAAAAGACAAACATTGGCACTATTAACTTCAAGAAATGTGAGCAATCTCTGTATCAACTAAATTGCTTTAGATGGAAGCCTAAATTATATGGAAATCAGTGTAAGCATACTTTTCAGCAAAGGACAGGTTATTATGCAAAGTTGCTTTATCTTTAGTTCAGTGTCATTGGTTAAAAGAAAAATTAATACCTTGATTTACTTTGTAAGTACTATAAATTGTAAGTTGCTGAAAACTTTACAATAATCTTCTAGTCACTCTAATTTAGCAGCATTGTGAGTATTTTCATGGAGAGGGTGTAGAAAATAAATAGTTAATCATATCACACGTACACAGCAGAGAAGCATCCACTGATGTCGTACTCGTTCAGTAATGTACAAGTTGCCTGTGATTCGTGGGAGTAGCGCTTCATCCATTAGGTAATTTCAATTTGAGAATTTCATTTGCGGAAGGAAGTCCTGAGTCTTTCTCCTCACATTCCTCTCTGCTTCTTAAAGCAGACTTGAGGATTTCCTTCTGAAATTCCTTCAGTATCATTCTCAAATCATGATACTGGGATGCTCCTGACCTCTGAAGTGTCTTCTCCTCTTTCTTGTATTGTAATACAGAGCTTGGCAACTGTGACAAAATCAAAGCTGCCGGTTCGCTAAAGAAGTAAAAAATGACTGAATCTGTAATCTCTCGGTAAAACTTGAATTAGAAGCGTGTGTGCAAAAAAGCCAAGGCCAAAAACGAAGAAAACCCACCAAAAACAAATAAAGAAAACTCATCCTTGGTTATGTACTTACATTTCATTGTGCAGGTAAAGCCTCTTGCTTCCGCAGTGCAGTACATCCACCTCCATGTAGAGCAATAACAGAGCTGTTCGGGTTACTCCAGTCTCGTATTAGTTTTTTGTTGTTTCAATTAATACTGCTTCTCACATTTACTGGAGTTCTATGCAGCTGATTTCCATTTAAATAAGTGAACAGTATTAGAGTTGCTGTTGTGTGGACTTTGGTGCTTTGTCTGTACTAATTTGTTGGAGGGAAAATGAAAGCATGTTGGATATCTTTCTCAAGGATATATGATGATGTTGCATAGATAGGTCTAGAGAAACACTTGATATTGTAATATGATCACAAGTTACCGTGCTAGAAGTGTTGAAGGAGGATACATGCATCCTTGAGACATAGAGAAGTTTGTTGGTAGAAATGATACAGCCTTGATTTTAATAGCTGATTTCTTTGAGAATTCACTTGCCTTGCTGCTATTAGCAGGGCCTGTGTTGTAATGGGCAGTCATAGAAGGTAGGATGGTTTATCACCTGCCTTGCTTATGGTCGGCACAGTTGCTGGTTTTATTTCCCACAATAGTTCTCTCTTTCTTTTTTTGGAAAATGCAAAACTTACAGCTTCAAAACTGCAAGTTAACACTTCTCTAAAGAAGTCACATACTTGTCCAAGTGCAAAAGCAGTATTTTTTAACTAGCAATTCATCACAGCTTTTTTTTTTTCCCAAGTTCTAAGGAATCAGTAGAGGAAAGTTCAGTCAGCATCACGTCATCTCAAGGGCTGGGCAGTCTTTTCATAATGAAAAGCCACGAACTCCTGAAATTTGTTGAAACTGAATCTTACTGTGACAATGTAATGTCATGGTCCATGCCAGTGTATTTATGACAGGCGTTTATCGTGTTTGAAATGGATCGGCTTAAATTCTTTTCTGTGCTAAGCGAATGTGTCAACTAAATTAGCTAATATTGAAAAGTTTTGTCAGACTCCTTTAAGGCAGTGATAGACACGGCCAGAACCTGTCTAGTGGTTCCTAAAAATACACATCGTTCTTCAGGTTAGCCTGTAAGCATTGTCTGCCTAAAGAAAACTCAAGTGAGAACAAGCACACTGAGGTGGAAAGTGTTCACCTAGGAATCTGTCTCATTAGCTTAGAGAATCCACGTGTTTGTCTGGAGTGCTGCTTCTGTTTCCTATCCAAATGGATTAGTTGAGTCTTAATTACTTCACACACCAGAGTGAAATCCAAAAGCTGAGACAGCAGCTCTCAGGTGCTTAGCTGTTTGCTTACAGGAAAGTTCTGAGTTCTGAGTACTTGACATAAGCACTTGGAAAATACAGAAATTAGGGTTTGTTGTTTGGTTTTTTTTGAAACCCAAATTTGGAGAAATCAGACAGTTTGGAGGATTGGAGTTGCTCATGGTTCTGTTGCCTGGTACCACAGGTGGCCCAAAGTTTGCAAGGTTTTCAGCGTGCACCTTTCTGGTACCTGCAGGCCTGTGTTGGTTGCAACGTGGTGATGCCTGTCAGGCCTCACAGACAGGCTTGGTAGAGCAGATTGAGTGGTTTATCAGGAACCAAGCATGATCTATTGAGCATGTGCAATGTAATATTAGCTTGTTTGTTTCCAGTTGCTTGTAATAGCCAAGCAGGGTTAATTTTTACTGTGGTACAAAAATCCCTTCTTCATACAGAGACAGCATTTTCTTTCTATTCCTTTTGTAATCATGCAGACCTCTATTTATCGAGTAAACATTTTCTGTACAGCGTGACCCTCAGCTATGAAGTTATATATATATATATACACTCTGGAAAGATATTTTGCAGTGGCCTACTTCTCCCTGGAAACCCTACGCTTAGTACAAGTGGAAAAATTCTGAGGGATCTGTAAAGGCGTTTTAGGAAATATTTTGCTATGTGCTCACTGGTGTTGTATTAATGTTATACTTCGTATTGGAATCATAAAAAAGTGATACTGTTTCCTGTCGGAAAACTTAGAAGAGCTTTTAGAACCACGTTGTACAATAGTAAAGACGCTGAGTGTGTAAGTAGTTGAGACATTGATGTGAAAAGTGTTGTTCGGAAGTCAGTTGCTTTATGATCTCTTCCTCTCATGTTTTTCGTGAAAAAACCTTGAGAAAGCTTAAATTCTTCCTGATGTCACTATTTCATAATGTTTCCTGTTTCACGTTTTTCACAGGACAGGAAAACTGTCGCTGAGCTCTACATGATATGTTAACAGCTGTCCTTTTCTGATGAAAACTTAAAACTGGTTTACTGGAGAAATGTATGTATAAAGAGAGATCTCTGTTCTTCCCCACTTGCATTAATTTCTTGGAAGAGAGAAACATTTGGGGATACTGTTACCTTTTCAAACAATGAGCTAAATGCCATTTCATTAGAAATTGAAGTTGATGCTATTTTATGATGTAGGTGTGAAGATACAATTGTCTTTATGGCTTGTATGCCACAGTTTGAGTGAAATCTCGTAATATTTTACAGGACGATGGGCGCATTTAATAAAATCGCTGGTATCATTTAGCTAGCCCACAGGTTTTGGATGCCCACTGGCTGAAGCACAGACTTGAATCCACTGAACAAACAGCTGTATGTGACCTCCCTCTCTGCTCCTTTTATTGCTTTTGCAGGGAAAACAATGTTCCTGATGCACGTTCAGCACGGTGAAATCTGTACCTCTGCCTCAGCTGCTTCAGATTTTTGTCCCTGTGTTTACAGAGATCTTCTAAAATTGGTAGTGTTAAGTGCTGCATTTAGTCGGTCCCTCAGTCAGGTTTGGGGAAGAGAGAGGGCCGGTCAACGCCTGGGGGCAGTAATTGCTTCAACCGTTGCTAATGGGCTCCCCACATCTGTGTGACAGCCATCAGTCCTTTAGTGATTTATGGTGGATTGGAGACACAGATCATTCTTCAGGGTGATGAAAGCTGACCCTAAATAGCAAATGGAACATATCCTGGAAGTCTGTTTAGTGTGAAGATGCGGGTATTAGATTCACATGTACAGCTTTTACCGATTGCGGTTTTCTATATCTGACGTTGTCAAGTATCTATATAGGTATCAATGTACGTGGGTGTGTATATATATAAAAATATATATGCACTTGCAATATTTTTGCGTTGTAAAATAAGATTTTATTGTGAGACATTTCAGGTAAATCCTAAGAAATGTAAAGTAAACAGTAGTCAGAGAAGACAGAAATATTGGCTTTGTTTGCTTGAACTTTGTCCGAGTTGAAGTTCACACTCTGTATCCAGACGTGTAAAACTGGTCAGCAGGAAAGCAGAAATACCAACCATCTTTCATGTGTTGTTTCAGTAAGGCAGATGTTAGTAGGTTTCTGGTTTGGCCTGTGTACACTGAGAGTTTTAAATAGCAGAGTGTTAGCTAATATTCTTTGTGTAATTAATCACTGCCGCAGCATCCAGATGTCTATTAGTGCAACTGAATTTCAACTGATGAGTTACTGTTAACAAAGAAATATTATCACATAAAGTATTCGTAGGACTTTGATTTCGGCTTTAGCCCTGTGCACGGCATAGGGTTTCCTTCCCCGTGTACTGATAGGCGTGTTATAGAGGCTTGTTTACTGTTTCCAGCGAACAAGTGAGAGGCAGTCTTAGGAGGCTAAAAATGAGATGGATTTTTTCCATTCCACAGTGCATTGGCATCAGTAACAGCAAAAAGGAAAGCTGGAAGATCTTGCTAGGTACAGCCATGGCTAGCAGCCTGTCAGCTGAAGTTAGCCGGCATTGTCATGGGTGCTTGTAAATGTGGGCATAGGTTCCTTTTCAACAGTGAGCAATTCACAGAGCTTTATTAACACAGTTGGACAAATACGAACATGTCACTTTTGTTTCTTTCATTGTTAGTGAGTGTGTTAAGCTATTGTTTTTTTCTGTTCCATAGAAGCCAAAGGTGTGCTCAGGAAGGCTTTCAGCCGTCAAATAGATGCAATCCCCGCCCCCTTTTCATCTTTTGCCATTACCAATTCATATTATCATGTAGGTAGCCAGGAGTTATTTTGACCTTTTTCTTTGTTACAGCTACTTTTAAATTCAGAAAATTGTAACTTACCAAAAAAACATAATAGCTGTGTAATTGCAGTCTTCCTCAAGTCCTAACAAAGTATTTCTTATGGGGAGTAACGGAGATTAAGATCTAATACCACATTGCATCTACTTCAATCTTAAGTGCGTAGTTCCAGATAAATTTAGGGATATTAGATCTAGTTTGGTGACAGGCAAAGTATCTTGCATTTGTTTTGAGACAGCGCAGTCATCTCTATCTGGCAGCAAGGGAATTAAGGAAAAGCATGGTTACGAGAGTTGTCTCCTGGGTGCAGATCATAGAATCATGCTTAACTCCACGTGACTTAGCTGTTTTATTACTTGTTGAAGGAAAATGAATCAGATCAGTTGTTTGAGGTTTTTACCCCATGCTCAAATGAAAAATACCATTTTTAGTGAAGATGAGCTCTGTTTTTTACATAAAAAGTGTTTAAAATACAATTGATTTGATATGTTCTGTCAGAAGTCTTAGTCAAAGAACAACTTATTAATTTTCCTATTCATTTAATATACCCCAAATGACAATTGTACTTAACATTCTATAAAGAATAATCTTTTGAAGTTTAACAAAACCAAACAATGAATCTAGGATGGAAGAAAGCAGGATTTTGTTTTAAGAAGCAGATCATTTGGAGAGAGGAGTTAGTGTGGGATTGGCCTATCAAGAACGGCAGACTTGGCCTTCCCCCGCTGATCTGGAGACCTTTAGTTCTTATAATTCGGTGTGGAATGAGGGGTGTTCCATCTGAATTTGTGTGATTTTTCAGTACTAAAAATGTCTTTAGCTGCCAGAACTTACAGCTAACGTTACCTGTCTATTGCTGTTCCCCAAAATTAAAACTATCTTGTAATTAGGGTCATTTAGAAATAACATCTACGTGACTAACTTGTTCTTTGAGACAGGTTTCAGTGACAGGTGATTGCTCTGTGGTTGAGTTTGGTGGTGTGATTGACTGTTCTGCGTGCGCTATTAATGTTAGTGGAAGTTATTTGGAGGGATTCATGTATTCTAAGTAAATATTACTGGATTTTTGGTTTTGTTTTAGAAAATGATGTGCTGTGGAGAACCTACGAGTTGGTCAGTTATTTCTTCACTGACTGGCAGACGTGCTAGAAAAAGGTGGGCTTTGGTTTTTTGGTTTTAAAGAAGTTAACCTTCAAGGTGAAGAGTAGGCAGTGTATTTTCTAGGCAATTTCGGATAGAGAGCATAGCAAGCTTTTAAATAATTTCAAAACAATGTGACTGTAATGACTTGATAGGTGTGTGACACTTCTGTGGTGTGCCAGTCTTATAAATAAGATGTTTTTCGAGCTGGATTTCAGTGTAACTGGCTCTTCTGTGGAGTTCTGAGATGTCTCTGGAGAGTCAATACTCAGTACGGGCTTAAAATTGCATAAAAAGTAATCTTCAAGTGCATACATAGCAAGGCTGTCAGGGAGCCTGAAACGTTATATGACGGTCTGGTCGTGAGAATTCGACATGAAAAGTTGAACGCGCAAAACCAAATATTAACTTTAAGATGTGACATGTATATTTTTAATCCTTTAGATTAGCTACCACAAATTTTATTTAACTCATAGCCTTAGTGATTGCCTAGCAGAAGATGTTATTGTTTTAGTAAGTGTTGGCTTTGTTGTGGAACCTTTCTGCACATTTTACTGTCTTTTTGGTTGCGCAAATATATATTTAACTGCACTACAGCTAATGCGGTGTTTGCACATGGATTATAACATATTCCTTGCAAAACTGAATACAGAAAGCTCTGCTGCTTTCTGGGTACCAGTTGAAGTTGCAAGACCTGTTGTAGTCACTCCCTGAGAATCTGTCAACAGATAGGAGTCATTATGAGCATGTTTGGCGTGGACGGTATTGGAGCATGACTCTGGAATTCGTGTTCCTGTACCTTTGTCTAATGCCCTTGTCTGTGCTTTCTCTAAACTCGCATTGGAGAGGAATGTGGAAAACTTGCTAAAATAACTCACTGCCATGATTCTTGCTTAAGTGAAATTGGACCTCAAATGCTTCATTGAAAGGTGTTGCACAATTATGTCAGTCTCTTAAGAAAACCTTTTATCTGCGGTTGTTTGAGAAGAGGGCGGACAAGTGGTCGTTGTGTCACACCCAGCGCTGGCAGAGGGTCAGCAGCAGGTGCTTAGACAAGACTGCATGAGAAGCGCTGCACAGGTATTGCCATACACTTGCTTACCGTTCTTTCAGTGATTTTCGTGGTCTAGGAACTCCAGAATTAGAAGTGGCATCTTTGAAGTTTTTCATTACTTTTCTTCCCTTAGTTTACCAAGCTATGTGAACTTTAAGCTTAATTATTCATTTTGTGCATTTTTTTTTTTTGCTTTGAAGCTGCCCTCTTATGCTTTTTCTGAATGCCTCCTCATCTTAGAACAAGAAAGCATTGTTTTATATTTAACTTTCCCACGTCATTCATGGTCATGTGGAAATCTGTCCTCTTGTGCTTTCATCCACCTTTTTCCTGTGTCTGTTGAGGTGTTCCTCAAACAGAAACTGGGCTACGTCTGCCGTACGTTGCTGTTTTCTGTACTTCTAGATCAGTTCGGGTAGAAGATAAACAACCAGAAGTGCATGTGGAATTGGCTTTATGGAGGATGTGTGATGGAATTATTCTGTGATTTATTTTTTTTTTTAATTTTTGCTCTGTGTGTCTCCTCTAATGGTCTGCATTGTTCCTTTTTTCTTTTCAGCTCAGTGCCAAAAAGCTGTTAGTGCCATAGGCAATTCTGTTGTAACTCAGAGTTCCTGTCCTGGGGTGCAAATAGCTCCAGATCTGCTGCTGTGTATCTGAATTTCAGATTCTGTATCTGTGGACTGTTTTGCCCTTCATTCAGCCCTCAGAAAGGTGAACATCCTCTACTTTGCTCAGAAGGAGCTAAAAGGAGTTGGTGTCAGGAGGCACTGCTGCTGCGCTGTAACAAAGCACGGGTTGGCTAAAAGTACTTCATCTTTGCACTTTTCTTCCCCATCCATTTTATTTCTGTGTTTTTAAGAAAAAGCGATACTGGGAAATGGCACTTGTCTAGGAATAGACCAAATGAAGTGAAATGAAGTGAAAGAAGAACAGTGCTAAACTGAGATTTTTTTTTTATTGGTGATATTTTTCTCTCTGAATGTTTACTTCTTTCCTTTCTATCTAGTCTGTGTATTCCTCGAACAAAATTCCAGCAGGTCCATGTCTGTCAAGTGTTTTACAGCTGTCAGGCTCATGCAGTAAGATTCAGAGTGTGTGGCAGAAGAACTATGAAACTATATCTAAATTGCATCACAGTTAAATAGCTATTGAGAATACACTTGAAGCTTAGCTAGTGCTTTCTGTCTTGATACTGTCTGCATAGGTTCAGCACTGCTGTTGTGAGAAACGGAAGCAAAGCTTGTGCTTGTTTTGCCCCCTTTGCTGGTAGGACACTGTCTATACCATTTCTTGCTCTCTTTCATCGGTAGAATTTGGTGTGTCCTGTGTGACCACTTCCACGTGAGGCTCTCTGGACAGCTCTGGCAAAGTGAGCCCTAAGTTCCATCAGAAACCCTGACGGGGTTGTGCCTCCAGTGTGCATTCCTCAGGCATGCCCTGTGCTGGTGGGCAGCTGGGGACCATGCTCGTGCCTTCTGGTGTAAAGCATGTCTCCCTGAACTTGGATCGCTTGGGAAATACCGAAGGATACTGCTCAAATATAATACTGCACTGATTTGTGCAGTCTAACAGCTTTCTCATGTGTTTGTCTCACAGCAAGCAGAATACGTGATTTCTTGCTTACCTTCCCTGTTGTATTAAAACTAAAATAGCATCATGTCCACTCCCTGGCCTTCCATCCTGATTGCTGTCTCATGCAAGGCAATGTAAACACCTCACTGAAACGTGACTCATTTTGATGATTGCAGATGATTGTTTTTGAAGAGCAGATAGTTGTGACATCCCTAAACCAAACTTACAGAGGCAGTAACTTAGATCGCTGGTTAAAGTCTTCTAAGGCTTCTGTCTCTGGTACCCAGACTTCCTGTAATTGGAGGACAGATGGGGTAAGCAGCCATTATTACTGTTTTGCACGCATGCAAAAAGAAAAAGTTGCCATGGAAAGAAATCTGTTAATGCTAATTAAAATGAAGCACATCAAAGGGATTCTCATGAATGAGTTAGAAATACCTTACTGATATGAGAAGGACAAGTTATAACATAAGCTACTTTCAGGCTTTAGCAGATGTTATAGTCAGCTATGATTGATGCACTTTGTAAGTATTTCTTTGTCATATTAAAGGGCCACAAGACTGGTTCTGAAACCATGCTGTTAAATATTTGTTTTCAGAGTCAAATCTCAGAGCGTAGCTTTGCTTTTAATAACTTGCTGTTAGCTGGTATCAATGTGAGCATGCCAAATCAATGCATAGTTTTTATTCTGCAGATATATATAAATCTATACTAGATGTTTGCCCGTGTTTGTGATTAAGAAACACAAAAGGAATTAGCGAAGATCATACCAGTGAGCATGTATCTTTCTTTCTTATGGCAGAAGAGTCTTTTAGTAAAGTATACCAAAGGTTTTCATGCCATAGAGACCATAATAGGAGTTGTAGCTTGCACCACTAGCATTCACCTTGTTTTTGTTTGGCAGTACATTATGTAAAGCAAGCTAGAAGAAGTGGATACTTCCCTGCAGAAGTGAGAAAATCATCATGTTTAATTACTTAAAAGTGTTAGAATTTAACCTGCAATACTATTTTGGCGAGATGAGGAACATGAAAATAAAGCTGCTAGTGGAAATTGGCAGACAAATTTGTCTGTTTTTTTTTTTTTTCCCACTGTAATTGGTTTGATTCTTCAGTACTGGCGCATAGAAGTTAATGTATTGATACTGACTACGTAGGCAGATATCAGTGGAGGCTTCAATTCCTTTTCCACTGTATGCAAAGAAATCTGTAGTCTTGATTGAACTTTCATTTGAGCGTTTTTCCATGTAATATCATCCAGAGTACTTGCTGCAAACATGAATGCAACTAGGAGGCCTTCCAGTCTTTCATTTCTAAAAATGTTTGTCATGTTTAATACCCATCCACAGAAACCTGAAAGCAGAACTTCCCAGTAACTTTAATTTCACAGAACAAGTTGAACAAGGTCAGTGTACTGAGAATATTGCTAGCTTCTCAAGTACCTGATAGTCCCTTCTCCAAAGTCTTGATGAAGCATTGTGTTTGACTAGAGAAAGGGGACTTCATTTTGTTGAATGCAGGTAAAGTAATCTCTTACAGCATTATGTAACTTCTTTAATTGGAAGATGGGGACTTTGCCATGAAGATAATGAGACACGTTGTATCTAATGTGCAGTATTTTTTTATTGTTGTTTTGCTCAGTGGGAGACTTTGATAAAATCTGGCGTGAACACTGTGAGGATGAGGAAACTCTCTGTGAATATGCTGTGGCAATGAAAAACCTTGCAGATAATCACTGGGCAAGAACTTGTGAAGGGGAAGGCCGAATTGAATGGTGTTGCAGGTAAGTCCTGATGTCTTCGAAAGATGTGGTTGCACGTTTCTGTTTGTAATTCTTTATAGTACAGATTTCTTTATTTGCCAATTTTTAACATTTGTTCTATAAAATGTTAATGATGTATTGGTTCCTAAAACAAATACCTTCTTACTGTTCCAACTTACAAGCTGTAAATCCATAATCAAGTAGTTTCTTCTAAACTTAGATTATTTTTTTTTTAAAGCAGCTTCAGCAAACAGCTTCCTTTTTTTTGTGTGCTGAAGCTGCAAGTAAATTTAAGAAGTAATGTTATATGCATTTGTCTGAATCTAAACTGAACTAATGCAGTGAGCGTGGCTGAACAGGGTTTGGGTTTGACTTGTACGTGTAAGTACATGGATTTTAAACTTCTTGCATGCCCTAATAGTAAAATCCTGGATTGAGTTCAGCTAAACTATTTCAATCCTTGAGGAAAGTGAGGTCTGAAATAGGATAAGTGTTAGTCACTCAGGATTCCTACATACGGTTGGCATCTGAGGCATACTGTGAAACCTGTACAGCAGAATAAAACAAAATACTGTTGAAATCTTATCTAAAAAAGAATTTGTGCACAATCCTGCCTTTAGGAATGTCTTTAAACAGAGGAAGATGATGATGTAAGTCTAAGAGTAAGGTCTTTGCATATGTAGATGTTTAGAAAAACTTCAAATTTCCCATCATGATATGAAAGTTCTTTTAATCAATCCAGCCTTGAGGAAGCATATCAACTACATGTAATAACGTCTTTGTAGGTATCTGTTAGTCTGTTTTTAAAATGCTGCAGCAGTGGAGGTTTCCAGCTTCCCTGGAATCTTTAAAAATCACTGTAAATTAAAACTGAATAGATTAAATATTAACAGATTACCATTCTCTTCTGGTCTTGGAATAGTCATCCTACATGTGACTGTTACAAAGTAATGAGCAAAAGAAAGAGAAGAAAAGCAAGGGTGACATCAGTACATTTCATTTTATTGCAGAGATCTTTGGATCCCGTAAAACAAGCAATCAAGGGGGGAAAAAAAGGGGGGGGCATGGGCTGTGACACAGTTAATATAGAATACATCAACCTGGTGGCAGCTTGAGGTGTTCTGTGCTTGCTGGAAGTGGAGCAAGTCAATAACAACCTTATTTTCTTTCTCTCTACAGCAGGCTCTTATTTAATATTTGAAAACCATTCCTTTTGTATCAGTAGTTCATAGAACAATAGAATAATTAAAATTGGAAAAGATCTCCAAGATCATCTAGTCCAAACGCTCACCTACCACCAATACTGCCCACTAAACCATGGCCCTAAGTACTACATCTACCCTTTCCTTAAACACCTTCAGGGATGGTGACTCCACTACCTCTCTGGGCAACCTGTTCCAGTGCTTAACCGCTCCTTCTGAGAAGGAAGTCTTCTCGGTATTCAACCTGGACCTCCCCTAGTGCAACTTGAGGCCATTCCCTCTAGTCCCATCGCTCGTTGTGCGAGAGAAGAGGCTGACCCCAACCTCACCACAACCTCCTTTCAGGCAGCTGTAGAGAGCAGTAAGGTCTCCCCTGGGTCTCCTCTTCTTTAGACTTAAACAGTCCTGGTTCCCTCGGCTACTCCCTATAAGACTTGTGCTCCAGACCCTTCACAAGCTTTCTTATCTTTCTCTGGACACACTGCAAAGCCTTGTTGTCTTTCTTGTAGAGAAGGGCCCAAAACTGAGCACAGCATTCAAGGTGCAGCCTTACCAGAGCTGAGTACAGGAGGACAATCACTTCCCTGCTCCTGCCGGCTGCACTGTTTCTGATAAAAGCCAGGATACTGTTGGCCTTCAGAACTGACTCTCAAGGGACCCGCCCTACCAGTGTCCTGAACAGTTCAAAGTCTGCCCTGCAGAAGTCCAAGGTAGCAGTTTTGCTGACCCTTTTCCTGACTTCACCAAGGATTGAGAACTCTACAGTTTTGTGGTTGCTCTGCCCAAGACAGCTCCCAGTTGATTCTTTAGCTTAAGTAAACATGGTTAAGTGTTTCTTACAGGCCCTTTCTCTTGGGTGTGCTTTGTGTAACCTTGTCCCATTTACAGAAGAGGTGAATCAATTTGAAAAAACTACGCTCAAAACTGGATGAAGTGCTACGCTGGCCTTGTCAGAGATTAATAAAGTGAACAAATAACTGTTGAGATTTTAATAAACTCTTGTTACGCAGCTGACCTTGTTGGGTGGGTTTTCTTTTTTCTGTTTTTGTTTTGTTTGTTTTGGATTGATGTGCCTTTCATTTATGCTCACTTGTGATCCCCAACTGCCAGGTTTTTTTACAGGTTTTCTCACTTGCTAGGTATTTGTGCTATTCATTACTTCTGTGGAAACTTTGACCTTTGTACTTCTCTTTTACTAAATTATACTCCCTTAAATTATACCGAATTCTAATACCGGGTTTTCTTACATCTTCTTTCTCTGTCCAGCTTGGCATCGCTTGCAGAGCAGTTAAGAGAAGTAGTGACTGTTCTTGTGTTCTGGTTATCTGTGCAATACTAATTGTATTGGACCCAGGACTGATTCCCAGGGAACACTGCTTGATATTTTTTACAACTTGATTGTTAATTGATATGTGGAACTGTATTGGGAAAAAAAAATTTTTCTTTTTTTTTTTTAAAGCAATTTCAGCTAACTAGTATTTCCTTAGCTTGTGGCAAGCTTGTTTTGTTCCCTGCAGGACAGGATAACATTCCTTTTTGACAACAGAGGGACAGCTGATGTCTTGTGTACTGAGGTTTATTGGTTCTCTCATTGTTTGTTTGTTGTGTTTTTTGGGGGGGTGGTTTTATGGTAGTTCCTGTAAGATTTACAGAGTAAACAAATAAATATCCAGTTTGGGCCAGGGAGCATGGCCTCATGCTAAGAATAGAATCCAGCTGATAGGACACACTAAAATGCGCTCAGCTTCAATTCAAGCACGGATCTTTTCTGCATGCAACATTCAGGGGCCAGGAGATTCACATCAGTTAAAAAAAAAAAAAAAAGGTTACTTCCTTTTGTGGAAACTGAGGCCTGAATGGCTGAACACTAGAACACGGCAGATCAACTTTGTCTTCTGCATTTTTTGTTCCTTGTCAACAGCTGGGAGGTGTGCCACACAGATGGCAGGCACCATTGTCCTTACTCCTCCTTGTGTCTAGTTGCTTAATTGCATGCAAGAGAACTTCACTTGCGTGAAACTTCATTGAAAGCTTTTGTTGAGCGCTTTAACTGAGTGTCACCATGGCAGCAGGAAGGTAGCTGATGTGTTAAATGAAGTTTCATTTGAGTGGAATGCTGAAAATACTTGGGAACCGCTTGTGTGTCTGTGTTGAAGAAGGAATAGCTCAGGCTTTTGTTTTCCTTTTAAGGAAGATCTTTTAAGATGTGATAGTAGCTAGGAAAAAAAAAGATTTTTTTGATCTTTCATTATTTTTTCTTGTATTCTTGTATAACCGAGCACCCAGTAAAGTAAATCAGAGAATATAGAATGTGTACTTATTTTCAGGGTCAAGGTTAAGTTTCCTGCAGGAAACTTCTCCTTGTGAAAAGGTATATCTTGCTATTTAGTTGAACATACTGGGAAGATATATCTTGTGATGTTAATTCTTAAAACAGATGAAAAAAACCTTCTCTTTTACTTCATTAATTTTTTATTTAGATGGCACACGTGCAAATTGTAGAAAACATAAAAGCTAAAGCTCTAAGTGGCAGACTGTGCTGTTGACCACATTGCCGCATTGTACAGGAGTGGTTTGATTTTGTTTCAGGGCAATAGGATACAATTTTTAGCATGGGAAGAGAGGACTTAAAGCCTTGTCCCCTTCCAGATGCAGTTTAGTTAAACCTCAAGCAGTGGTGTGGAAAGCCTGGACCACACTCAGCTGTCTTTCCCTTTCTTTTGTTTATATTATAGAAATTGAATGCAGAGTAGCAAGTGATGTTTGGAAATGTACACCTGTTTCTTGTCGTTTCTGTTTCAGTGCAGAGCTTAAACCAAAGTGGGATGGATAAGATCGTTTACCCTAGTTGTCCTAACTTCTAATTTTTGCTGGCATAGATAGCCTGGTGAACCTTTGTATGGACAATGAATGCCAGCCTGTTCTGGTTCTAGTTAGAACAAAATAAGCTAGACCAGCTGATCTGCTTCTTTCTGTTGCTTTTGCATCAGTGTTACAACTTGTGTTGACTTGGCGGTTCTTTTTTTTTTTTTTTAATAATGAAAAAACAGAATCTGCAGTTCCATCCAGCTTGAAATAGCTGTTGTGACAAAACATTATCTAAACTTGCATTTTTTTTTAAGTCTTTTGAGAATTTTCAGTACGCTGAAGAAATATGGTCTTAGTTTACTGGTAGGGGGGTGTAGAACTGTTTGGAGAAAAATGCAGAGAATGGATGTTAGAAGCTTATCTTAAATATTTGTTTTACTGAGAAAGGGTTCTGATAGTCTGTCCCTGAATCTGTTACTAATCAATATTTTCGTTAGCAATCTACTAGAATACAGTCTGTTCATTAAATTTGCAAATGAGACCAAGCAAGGAAGAATTTACACTCTGAGGGCTGGACTGAAATGAACAATGATATTAACTGTACCAAATACTATCAACTATACAGGCACAGGCTAGGAAGTAATTGGTTATTTGTCAGTCCTTTAGAAAAGCGTTTGTAGGGAGCCTGCAAACAGGAGGAGAGTCAACTCTTTACAGGGGTAGATAATGGCAGGAGAAGGGGAAATGGTTTTAAGTTGAAGGAGGGAAGATTGAAGTTGGATATCAGGGGGAAGCTCTTTACTATGAAAGTGGTGAGGTGCTGGAACAGGCTGCCCAGAGAGTTTGTGGATGCCCCATCCCTGGAGGTGTTCAAGGCCAGGCTGGATGGGGCCCTGGGCAGCCTGGTCTAGTATTAGATACGGAGGTGGCCCTGCATGTGGCAGGGGCATTGGAGCCTGATGATCCTTGAGGTGCCAACCCAAGCCATTCTATGATTCTGTAGCAAACCACAAGCTGAATATGAAACAATCTCAGGATGCTTTTCCAAAAAAGACAAACGTCTTGGAGCATGCTAATGAGGTTATCCACAAAATATCTGAAATACTTTGTTTAGCTTTTCTCTTAATTAAACTATCACTTTGTTCCCTGCCTTTAAAAAACAACAAAATACAACTCCAAAAAAGGTAAAGAAAAGTTCAGGGATCTTATATTTATTTTCCACAAATGCCTAGAATCTGGAGCTGTCTGGTCAAATGGAGTAAAATCTAGGAGATCCTTTTACAGGATCTTTGAGGATAACTGTACACGGTCTGTTTGGGATTGGAGGACAGAATAAATGAATGTTTAAAGTCCTTACAGTGCTGTTTTGGAGCTTTCTTGATGAGTGCAGTTAGTTGAGAATTTCACTTTCAATGGAATTAGAAAGGAGGTGGGTTAAGGAGAAGGAGGGAAACTATTTGAAGTGGAAAAAGGATCTAATGTTCATTGTGCATGTTTGTATGGTAACCTTTATTTTTCCTTCTAAATAATACTTTGTTCTGACAAAACTGTATCTGTTCATTTGAATGTTAGAACTAACTAGAGCTTTGATTATATGATGACTGCTGACTGTTTTCAAGTTCTTGGAATCATCTGGTAATGAAGGGTGTTGACTCTGTAAGCTGGTTTGTGGTGGAAGGATAGATACAATACAGGAGAAACACCTGATTCCAGACCTAGTTGGATAAGTCTCATATCTCTAGAACTAAAACCAAGTATATGAGAAATAAATGTGAATTAGTCATATGCAAGCTTCTCACATTGAACTTTAACAACTTATAATACTTTGTACTGTAATATTTGCTGAATGTATAATTTCCTTAACCTAAATCTGGACACTCTTGATAATAGCAGAATGCTTTCCAGTCCTCCCTCATGATTAATGCCTCCAAGGGAAAGTTGAAAACTTTCATTTCCTTGATATACCTCAGAATAGAGTGGGGGAGATTAAACCTGTAGAGGAGTTCATGCTTCTTTTTTTTTTCAGGCCAGCATTTCCTTTAGTTGACTTTAAGGAACTAGAATTTCCTTCAGCTCTGAAGGGAAGTGTGTCGTTTCGCTATACCCTCACTGAACTTCATCTTCAATATTAGATTCTGGTTAATAAATACAGTGAGGAATGTAAATCAGGCTTGCTCTTTCCTTCTGCTTTTTAAGGACAAGGACTGTGTCAGTTCTTGACCTGCAGAACTGTCTACTTGAAACTCTTGATCATTCATAAAAGCTATCAGAGATTGCTTTTTTGTCAAGATGAAAGGTGACCAGCATTAATTTAGTTGCTGGTTATTAACTTGGCAAGAAGAACTAACTGCTGGTTCTTTGATGTCGTTAAAATTTAATATGATATTTCTTTGGCAATGGAGAATTTGAAACCCCTCCCCCCTATTATTTTTTAGATGGTATTGAAACACTCATGGTTTTGGTTAGTGTATTCTACAGGGAAGCTTCTCTTAGCTGAAGTGTGTTATCAAACAATTTATCTCCTGAGTGTATGTTCATACTGGCTTTTACTGAGGGTTTCTTTAAGTGTCCAGACCAAATGGCAGGAGAGTGGGTGGGAGCAGACTATTCATCTTGAAAAAACTGTCATTTAAGATATGAAGAATGGGGAAAAAAAGTTCAACTGAGGAAATGTTTAGAATTTTTTTCATAAGACATGAGCTGCAAACTTCACCTGTCTCTGCCAGCAAACTTAAACAGTTTATAACTGAAATGTTTACACAAACAACAAAAATAAACTGTAGCAAGTGTAAGCTCAGGTAGCATTTGAATTGCACAATTCTTCATAAACAAGTCTGTTAATTGCAGAGCTAATATATCACCAGAGTGGAAGCTTAAATGTCAGAGACGTCTGCCACAAATTGCATTGTGGCAGCTCTCAAAATTATAAAATAAACAATTTTATTTCTCTTTGTAGATAATAAGGGGATGCTCTGTTCATTACTTGAGACCACTGTTAAATATAGTCTTATATAACTGCATACTCAAAACCAGTGTGATCGGTGATGGGGGCTTTAATAAACATAAGCATGTGGCTACATCAGCAAGTTACCATGGGGGTAAACTGCTGAGTATGTTGCCTTTTATTAGGTACTGAGCAGTAAATGCCCATCTGATCACTGCTACCCCATCACACGTGTGAGGTCTGCTTTAAACGGATAGTGCATAATCTTGAGATGAAAGCCCTCAGTGGTTATGAAGTACCATCTTACCTGCTTGGGTTTTTTGTTTGCTTGTTTGGATGGTTGGATTTGGTATTTTTTGCTTCTTTGTGTTACTGCGTAAGTATGCAATCTGAACTTGAGGAGTTTTACCCAGTCGTCAGTAAAGCTTCTTGTGATTCTGGCCTCTCTTGTCTACCAGGAGAAGATGCTTCTTGTCATGGTCGTCTTTAATAGCGTCTTACGGCATCAGAACTTAACTGACATGAGAGCGAGGAGTAAAATAATTGGGAAAAATACTGAATTACAGCAGTACCAACAGTGAGGCAGAAATGGCTTCTTCACAGTGACAGAAGGAGTTAGGCTGCATTTTAAAAGTAAATGGTTCTCGTACACAAGAGCTCATCTGTGTGTTAAGCTGGGCAACGTAACAGCTTCTAGCAAGTGGGAAATGTTGATAACATCAGTAGTTGAGGAGCAAAAAGAATACATTTCCTCCCAAAGTACTGGGCTTCTTGATTTGTTCCGACTTACCTGTCAATGTCAACAGCTGTATGACATTATTTAACCAGAATGTTTCAAAGGGGATGACAAGAAAAAAGACTTCTAAGTAAAACTAAAGGCACTGAGCAAGATGCGAAGTATTAAGGTAGCTGTAACAGTGTGAGGAGAAGGGTTTGTGTTTTCTTTCACTAAATTGTGCTCAACTAAATTATGAAAGACATCTCTAAACTCATTGTATGCTTATGAACAAATATTTTTATATAACATAAAATCTGACTTTCCTTAGCATAACAGTAATGCAGGTGTTTTTCTGGGATTCTGTTTTGTTTCTTTTTTTTGTTTTTCAACCTTTTTTTTTTTTTGCTTAGCTAAATTACAGACTTTAACTTCGTTAATGTTAGAATCATTGTCTTTCTGTATGTGCAATTTCTAACAGACTTGGTATGGTTTCACAGTTTATGTATTTGGGAGCATTGTAGCCAGGGCTGCTGTTACTGCTTCTGTGTGATCTTGCTCAATACTGCTAAGATATGGATCTTATTTCTTTTTCCACCTAGCTTCTCTTTCACCTGAAAACAGCTTTGGTTACCGAAGAATTGTAACTATAAACTTGTTGATTATGAATGTATTTTTTACTGGTTTATTTCTCATAGGGCTGTGTTTTCCACTCTAAGGTTACTGTCTGCACCTTATTTAGTGTGAGAATACATAAGGCCTTCTCAGGCAAGTAAAACTTGCTTGTGCTTTGATTTTGTTAGACGCAGGTCAGTTTTGATATTGAGGCCATACAAGTGTGTCAGCACAGGAGTGTGTCCAGCAGAACTTAATTCTTTACCTCACAGCAAAAATGGCACATGAATAATGTGCTTTTGTAATTGATTATACATTCACAGATTCAAAGTGGTCGTTTCCTGACTGTTTGGAGTACAGTGGTTTCTGTACCTGTTTGTCATGTTTCTCTTTATAATACGTAACAATAATGGCACCTTCTTTTGTTTTTCCTTCATATCATATGTGATGGAGAGGCTGGATGTATTTGGTGCCTATAATATCATCCATACTTAGATCAGGCCTGTGTATTTCAAGACCTCGTTTCTATTTGTGATTTTAAGGCAGTATTTATACCAACATATCCTTTCCCAATCCGGAATGTGAAATAAAACAATATAGGATGCTATTAAACTAAGTGTGAATTTGTGTCCTGGAATGTTACCTTCAAGCTTCTGCAGCATATTCTTTAAACAAAAATGGAATGTGTTTCAAGAAAGTATCATAAAAATGTTTTGTGAAAACATAATTTGAACAAATGCTGTTTTTGTTAAACTCCTCCTGCAGATGCTTGGCTGGTGCATCTCATTAAAATACTTTTTTGTACAGGGTGAGTCAGGCTTTTAATTTCACAGCAGCAAATTGTTTCCAATTCTAGTTCTGTCCAAAACAGTTCAGTTATTCTCTGGAACATAATGCTTGTGTCTCATACGTAATGCTGACTACTGGCTGAAGTATGCAAGTGCAATTTAACCTTTTTTTACATTCGTTCTTTTAAACTGGTGGACCTTTCTGATAAATATGACTGATTATTTTATTCTGATTCCTAGTAGCAAAATACTTAAGTGGAATAAAAAATGAAAGCTAAANTTCCTTTTGTGGAAACTGAGGCCTGAATGGCTGAACACTAGAACACGGCAGATCAACTTTGTCTTCTGCATTTTTTGTTCCTTGTCAACAGCTGGGAGGTGTGCCACACAGATGGCAGGCACCATTGTCCTTACTCCTCCTTGTGTCTAGTTGCTTAATTGCATGCAAGAGAACTTCACTTGCGTGAAACTTCATTGAAAGCTTTTGTTGAGCGCTTTAACTGAGTGTCACCATGGCAGCAGGAAGGTAGCTGATGTGTTAAATGAAGTTTCATTTGAGTGGAATGCTGAAAATACTTGGGAACCGCTTGTGTGTCTGTGTTGAAGAAGGAATAGCTCAGGCTTTTGTTTTCCTTTTAAGGAAGATCTTTTAAGATGTGATAGTAGCTAGGAAAAAAAAAGATTTTTTTGATCTTTCATTATTTTTTCTTGTATTCTTGTATAACCGAGCACCCAGTAAAGTAAATCAGAGAATATAGAATGTGTACTTATTTTCAGGGTCAAGGTTAAGTTTCCTGCAGGAAACTTCTCCTTGTGAAAAGGTATATCTTGCTATTTAGTTGAACATACTGGGAAGATATATCTTGTGATGTTAATTCTTAAAACAGATGAAAAAAACCTTCTCTTTTACTTCATTAATTTTTTATTTTGATGGCACACGTGCAAATTGTAGAAAACATAAAAGCTAAAGCTCTAAGTGGCAGACTGTGCTGTTGACCACATTGCCGCATTGTACAGGAGTGGTTTGATTTTGTTTCAGGGCAATAGGATACAATTTTTAGCATGGGAAGAGAGGACTTAAAGCCTTGTCCCCTTCCAGATGCAGTTTAGTTAAACCTCAAGCAGTGGTGTGGAAAGCCTGGACCACACTCAGCTGTCTTTCCCTTTCTTTTGTTTATATTATAGAAATTGAATGCAGAGTAGCAAGTGATGTTTGGAAATGTACACCTGTTTCTTGTCGTTTCTGTTTCAGTGCAGAGCTTAAACCAAAGTGGGATGGATAAGATCGTTTACCCTAGTTGTCCTAACTTCTAATTTTTGCTGGCATAGATAGCCTGGTGAACCTTTGTATGGACAATGAATGCCAGCCTGTTCTGGTTCTAGTTAGAACAAAATAAGCTAGACCAGCTGATCTGCTTCTTTCTGTTGCTTTTGCATCAGTGTTACAACTTGTGTTGACTTGGCGGTTCTTTTTTTTTTTTTTTAATAATGAAAAAACAGAATCTGCAGTTCCATCCAGCTTGAAATAGCTGTTGTGACAAAACATTATCTAAACTTGCATTTTTTTTTAAGTCTTTTGAGAATTTTCAGTACGCTGAAGAAATATGGTCTTAGTTTACTGGTAGGGGGGTGTAGAACTGTTTGGAGAAAAATGCAGAGAATGGATGTTAGAAGCTTATCTTAAATATTTGTTTTACTGAGAAAGGGTTCTGATAGTCTGTCCCTGAATCTGTTACTAATCAATATTTTCGTTAGCAATCTACTAGAATACAGTCTGTTCATTAAATTTGCAAATGAGACCAAGCAAGGAAGAATTTACACTCTGAGGGCTGGACTGAAATGAACAATGATATTAACTGTACCAAATACTATCAACTATACAGGCACAGGCTAGGAAGTAATTGGTTATTTGTCAGTCCTTTAGAAAAGCGTTTGTAGGGAGCCTGCAAACAGGAGGAGAGTCAACTCTTTACAGGGGTAGATAATGGCAGGAGAAGGGGAAATGGTTTTAAGTTGAAGGAGGGAAGATTGATGTTGGATATCAGGGGGAAGCTCTTTACTATGAAAGTGGTGAGGTGCTGGAACAGGCTGCCCAGAGAGTTTGTGGATGCCCCATCCCTGGAGGTGTTCAAGGCCAGGCTGGATGGGGCCCTGGGCAGCCTGGTCTAGTATTAGATACGGAGGTGGCCCTGCATGTGGCAGGGGCATTGGAGCCTGATGATCCTTGAGGTGCCAACCCAAGCCATTCTATGATTCTGTAGCAAACCACAAGCTGAATATGAAACAATCTCAGGATGCTTTTCCAAAAAAGACAAACGTCTTGGAGCATGCTAATGAGGTTATCCACAAAATATCTGAAATACTTTGTTTAGCTTTTCTCTTAATTAAACTATCACTTTGTTCCCTGCCTTTAAAAAACAACAAAATACAACTCCAAAAAAGGTAAAGAAAAGTTCAGGGATCTTATATTTATTTTCCACAAATGCCTAGAATCTGGAGCTGTCTGGTCAAATGGAGTAAAATCTAGGAGATCCTTTTACAGGATCTTTGAGGATAACTGTACACGGTCTGTTTGGGATTGGAGGACAGAATAAATGAATGTTTAAAGTCCTTACAGTGCTGTTTTGGAGCTTTCTTGATGAGTGCAGTTAGTTGAGAATTTCACTTTCAATGGAATTAGAAAGGAGGTGGGTTAAGGAGAAGGAGGGAAACTATTTGAAGTGGAAAAAGGATCTAATGTTCATTGTGCATGTTTGTATGGTAACCTTTATTTTTCCTTCTAAATAATACTTTGTTCTGACAAAACTGTATCTGTTCATTTGAATGTTAGAACTAACTAGAGCTTTGATTATATGATGACTGCTGACTGTTTTCAAGTTCTTGGAATCATCTGGTAATGAAGGGTGTTGACTCTGTAAGCTGGTTTGTGGTGGAAGGATAGATACAATACAGGAGAAACACCTGATTCCAGACCTAGTTGGATAAGTCTCATATCTCTAGAACTAAAACCAAGTATATGAGAAATAAATGTGAATTAGTCATATGCAAGCTTCTCACATTGAACTTTAACAACTTATAATACTTTGTACTGTAATATTTGCTGAATGTATAATTTCCTTAACCTAAATCTGGACACTCTTGATAATAGCAGAATGCTTTCCAGTCCTCCCTCATGATTAATGCCTCCAAGGGAAAGTTGAAAACTTTCATTTCCTTGATTTACCTCAGAATAGAGTGGGGGAGATTAAACCTGTAGAGGAGTTCATGCTTCTTTTTTTTTTCAGGCCAGCATTTCCTTTAGTTGACTTTATGGAACTAGAATTTCCTTCAGCTCTGAAGGGAAGTGTGTCGTTTCGCTATACCCTCACTGAACTTCATCTTCAATATTAGATTCTGGTTAATAAATACAGTGAGGAATGTAAATCAGGCTTGCTCTTTCCTTCTGCTTTTTAAGGACAAGGACTGTGTCAGTTCTTGACCTGCAGAACTGTCTACTTGAAACTCTTGATCATTCATAAAAGCTATCAGAGATTGCTTTTTTGTCAAGATGAAAGGTGACCAGCATTAATTTAGTTGCTGGTTATTAACTTGGCAAGAAGAACTAACTGCTGGTTCTTTGATGTCGTTAAAATTTAATATGATATTTCTTTGGCAATGGAGAATTTGAAACCCCTCCCCCCTATTATTTTTTAGATGGTATTGAAACACTCATGGTTTTGGTTAGTGTATTCTACAGGGAAGCTTCTCTTAGCTGAAGTGTGTTATCAAACAATTTATCTCCTGAGTGTATGTTCATACTGGCTTTTACTGAGGGTTTCTTTAAGTGTCCAGACCAAATGGCAGGAGAGTGGGTGGGAGCAGACTATTCATCTTGAAAAAACTGTCATTTAAGATATGAAGAATGGGGAAAAAAAGTTCAACTGAGGAAATGTTTAGAATTTTTTTCATAAGACATGAGCTGCAAACTTCACCTGTCTCTGCCAGCAAACTTAAACAGTTTATAACTGAAATGTTTACACAAACAACAAAAATAAACTGTAGCAAGTGTAAGCTCAGGTAGCATTTGAATTGCACAATTCTTCATAAACAAGTCTGTTAATTGCAGAGCTAATATATCACCAGAGTGGAAGCTTAAATGTCAGAGACGTCTGCCACAAATTGCATTGTGGCAGCTCTCAAAATTATAAAATAAACAATTTTATTTCTCTTTGTAGATAATAAGGGGATGCTCTGTTCATTACTTGAGACCACTGTTAAATATAGTCTTATATAACTGCATACTCAAAACCAGTGTGATCGGTGATGGGGGCTTTAATAAACATAAGCATGTGGCTACATCAGCAAGTTACCATGGGGGTAAACTGCTGAGTATGTTGCCTTTTATTAGGTACTGAGCAGTAAATGCCCATCTGATCACTGCTACCCCATCACACGTGTGAGGTCTGCTTTAAACGGATAGTGCATAATCTTGAGATGAAAGCCCTCAGTGGTTATGAAGTACCATCTTACCTGCTTGGGTTTTTTGTTTGCTTGTTTGGATGGTTGGATTTGGTATTTTTTGCTTCTTTGTGTTACTGCGTAAGTATGCAATCTGAACTTGAGGAGTTTTACCCAGTCGTCAGTAAAGCTTCTTGTGATTCTGGCCTCTCTTGTCTACCAGGAGAAGATGCTTCTTGTCATGGTCGTCTTTAATAGCGTCTTACGGCATCAGAACTTAACTGACATGAGAGCGAGGAGTAAAATAATTGGGAAAAATACTGAATTACAGCAGTACCAACAGTGAGGCAGAAATGGCTTCTTCACAGTGACAGAAGGAGTTAGGCTGCATTTTAAAAGTAAATGGTTCTCGTACACAAGAGCTCATCTGTGTGTTAAGCTGGGCAACGTAACAGCTTCTAGCAAGTGGGAAATGTTGATAACATCAGTAGTTGAGGAGCAAAAAGAATACATTTCCTCCCAAAGTACTGGGCTTCTTGATTTGTTCCGACTTACCTGTCAATGTCAACAGCTGTATGACATTATTTAACCAGAATGTTTCAAAGGGGATGACAAGAAAAAAGACTTCTAAGTAAAACTAAAGGCACTGAGCAAGATGCGAAGTATTAAGGTAGCTGTAACAGTGTGAGGAGAAGGGTTTGTGTTTTCTTTCACTAAATTGTGCTCAACTAAATTATGAAAGACATCTCTAAACTCATTGTATGCTTATGAACAAATATTTTTATATAACATAAAATCTGACTTTCCTTAGCATAACAGTAATGCAGGTGTTTTTCTGGGATTCTGTTTTGTTTCTTTTTTTTGTTTTTCAACTTTTTTTTTTTTTTGCTTAGCTAAATTACAGACTTTAACTTCGTTAATGTTAGAATCATTGTCTTTCTGTATGTGCAATTTCTAACAGACTTGGTATGGTTTCACAGTTTATGTATTTGGGAGCATTGTAGCCAGGGCTGCTGTTACTGCTTCTGTGTGATCTTGCTCAATACTGCTAAGATATGGATCTTATTTCTTTTTCCACCTAGCTTCTCTTTCACCTGAAAACAGCTTTGGTTACCGAAGAATTGTAACTATAAACTTGTTGATTATGAATGTATTTTTTACTGGTTTATTTCTCATAGGGCTGTGTTTTCCACTCTAAGGTTACTGTCTGCACCTTATTTAGTGTGAGAATACATAAGGCCTTCTCAGGCAAGTAAAACTTGCTTGTGCTTTGATTTTGTTAGACGCAGGTCAGTTTTGATATTGAGGCCATACAAGTGTGTCAGCACAGGAGTGTGTCCAGCAGAACTTAATTCTTTACCTCACAGCAAAAATGGCACATGAATAATGTGCTTTTGTAATTGATTATACATTCACAGATTCAAAGTGGTCGTTTCCTGACTGTTTGGAGTACAGTGGTTTCTGTACCTGTTTGTCATGTTTCTCTTTATAATACGTAACAATAATGGCACCTTCTTTTGTTTTTCCTTCACATCATATGTGATGGAGAGGCTGGATGTATTTGGTGCCTATAATATCATCCATACTTAGATCAGGCCTGTGTATTTCAAGACCTCGTTTCTATTTGTGATTTTAAGGCAGTATTTATACCAACATATCCTTTCCCAATCCGGAATGTGAAATAAAACAATATAGGATGCTATTAAACTAAGTGTGAATTTGTGTCCTGGAATGTTACCTTCAAGCTTCTGCAGCATATTCTTTAAACAAAAATGGAATGTGTTTCAAGAAAGTATCATAAAAATGTTTTGTGAAAACATAATTTGAACAAATGCTGTTTTTGTTAAACTCCTCCTGCAGATGCTTGGCTGGTGCATCTCATTAAAATACTTTTTTGTACAGGGTGAGTCAGGCTTTTAATTTCACAGCAGCAAATTGTTTCCAATTCTAGTTCTGTCCAAAACAGTTCAGTTATTCTCTGGAACATAATGCTTGTGTCTCATACGTAATGCTGACTACTGGCTGAAGTATGCAAGTGCAATTTAACCTTTTTTTACATTCGTTCTTTTAAACTGGTGGACCTTTCTGATAAATATGACTGATTATTTTATTCTGATTCCTAGTAGCAAAATACTTAAGTGGAATAAAAAATGAAAGCTAAAATAAGTCTTCTGCAGTAATACAGCTACTGAAGGTACATTATTAAAAAGGAAAAGGAAAAAAAAAAAAAGCAAACTCAAAATTAGAAACAAGTATAATTAACTTAGACCATAAGCCTAAGTTATTTCTTTTTCCCCCGCATTCCTTAAGTACCCTGCAAGACATGCATGTTTCAAAAGCCCCTGTTTTTGTAATTAATATCTATCTGTACATGTATGCAAGCATGCCCTAATAGATAACTGTAGTGCTTAAGTGTCAGCTGACATTTATCTTCAGTTAATATTCTGTTCTTGCTCTGAAAGTCTATACAGATAAAGCTAATTTGAATCTGTTTACATAACTGTCTTACAGCCTAATTTTTGGGGAAAAAAACTACTTGACTTGAAGTGTGTCTTTTGGGTGTCACATCTTTCCTAAAGCTGATTTCACAAAGAGGCAATAAAACTCAGATTTATTGAAAAGCTTATAGAACTTGTATCTCTTAATCCTCTGTCTTGTGTCCTATCTTACTGTAATGACCAAAAATACCATTCCGTTTCTCTGGGGAATCTTTGTCTTTTCAGTGTATGCCGGGAATATTTTCAGAATGGAGGGAAAAGAAAAGCACTTGAGAAAGATGAGAAGAGAGCACTTCTTGCTTCTAAGACCACTCCAGCCTTAAATGTTTCCCAGCCTCCCAAGATCGAAGACCCCTTACCAAACTTTGGCTTGACAAATCATGAAGCTATACCAGAAGAGTAAGTTCTACTTGTTTTCCAGACTTTTCTTTTTTCTTGTTGAGACTTATTTGGAATTTTTTTCATTATAATGTTAGATTGGTCTGATGTGTTCTTATTTTTTTAGTAGTAAAGAAGTTGGATTTTCTTGTGAATATATCCGTGTTTCAAGAATGACTGTAGTATAAGTTTTGGTGGATGCCATAAAGATTGCTCACGAATGACAACTTAGTCATCATCGTTTAAGTGTTAGAGTAATTTCACTTTTGTATGTCATTACTGTGCAGTGCAATTTATATTAAAGCTTGAGGTGAAATAAAGCAGATGTTAATTAAGTTAGAATCTAATGGCTGTTCAGTATTGTTGAAAAGTCAATTGCTTTTGTAAGTACTAAGAGCCAAATGTAAATAACAGAGTACTTAAAACTTTCTGTTCATAAATAATTGTGGAGAAACTCTTGATTCCAATTATACACTTCAAAAGCAATTTTGAATTATAACACTTAATTTTAAACATGGTAGCTTTCTGACGACAGGCTCTGCAGAAGTTGAGTATTCTCGAGGTGTTTCTCTAACACAGTTTCAATTTTGTTTTTTGATTTTTCACTCAAGTAAGAATTTTATTTTTGGCATTCATTAGTAGCTTTTTTTTTCCACTTGCAGTCCCACCCTATTTTTTCTCTAAATTGTATGGGTCATGTTTTTGGCTACTCCACATGTGATGAGAATAATTTAATTCAGTGTAAGTATAATGGAATAAAGAATGCATATTTTCGTTAAAAGCTGCGTTTATAACTTGCTTCATGCTTTTCACAGACCAGTTCTAACAACTGTCAGCAGTGGTTTGTTCTGTTCTGTGAGGAGTTTCTCATTATGATAGCATATCTTTTGTAAGCAGCACTTAAGCTTTAAGTTAGGTGTAGGATTGGTTACTAGCATGTTACTCATGGTACTTGCAGATGTCTGTCCTTACCAGATGGCATCTTGTGTGGTTTCTCATGTTGCAAAAGGTTGTGGTTTCTCACTTGAAAGGCATAAAGATCTCAAGTGCTTAAATGTTTGAATAGTTAAAACACTAACCCCAGTGTTGTTCTGTGTTCTGACCAACCGAGAAGATATTTCCAAAATGAAAGTAGTGGCTTCCTATAAGTAGCTCTTTCTTACCCTCTCCTCTTCATAGTGTTCATTTTTCTAACTCGGCCAAAATATGAATACATGTTTTTAATAAGAGCTACCAAGCACTTTGATACAGAGGGTTGATGAGATGTTAATTCCTCATACCATCTCAAAAACACTAGCATTTGGTAACGCAGAATGTTTGTGTTACTACAAGTGGCAGATTGGTACTGATTTGTTTAAATCAGTAGGTTTGATCATACGCTACTTGAAGTTGACCCGTTTTCTAGTGTGGGATCCTATCATGATAAAGCACAAGCTTTCTCTCTGCTTATGCTTTATCTTCGTACTTTGTACAGGATTTATAAATGCCATTGCAGGGCCAACTTCACAAGCTTCATCTTGCTACCAGAAATCTGTAGTCTTATCTTTTGATTTAATTTGTGTGCACAGAAAGTATTTAACACAGAACTTTTTATTTCATAACTTTAAAAGTATTTGTCAGTACCGTGACCTATTTTCCATGGTCCTTCTCAAGACTTGAAAATACATATCTGACAAATACAGGGTTCTTAATATTTCCTGGAGTAGGCAACACATGATAGTAAGGTTTTTAGTAGTTATGCAGACCT
This sequence comes from Pavo muticus, assembly GCA_016647715.1. Lineage (NCBI taxonomy): Eukaryota > Metazoa > Chordata > Aves > Galliformes > Phasianidae > Pavo > Pavo muticus. The sequence continues at coordinate 890,184 of JACDJE010000030.1, read as the reverse complement.
TATAGCAACAAGGCCTAGCTGTTACAGATTATCACCCGCAAAAGTCGAACACTGTACTGTAAGGCAAAGAAGAAACTGAATTTTGTCAGAATGAAAATGAACTGTTGATGAAGTGAAGCAAATTTTCTTCTTGAAATGCTGTTGTATCGCATCTATACTAGATCAATTAGAGAAGTATTTGAATCTTGGGGCATGGGATGTAGAGGAGCTTGCACTCCTGCCAGTTGAAATAGCATCATTCCATTCTAGTCATGTAATGCTATGAATAAGATTTGTAAGTTCAGGAGTGAGGGATTTTCTATAGATATAACAAAGCCTGTTTGCAAGACTGAAGCTGGTGGATCTCACAGAAATAACTAATGTGAACATAGAGATGAAAGTGGAAAAGAACTGAAAGGCGATGTATTGTCCACAGTACTTTCTCACATCCTATGGCATTGTATCTTCACTTATGAAGCTGGACTTCAAAGTGGTTCAGTCTTGCAAGATAAAAGTGAATGTTATCTGCTGTCTGTTCTGCTTAAGTATTGTTTCTCTTCTTTTTCCCTCAGGTTAAACAGTCTTGATTTTTATCCTTTATGGTATAGATTCTTCTCAGGTGTTAGGTGGTATCTTAAGAGACAGTCAAGCCATTGTTCCTTCTTTCCTAATGTATTTCAGCAAGCTAGTCCTTCCTGTGGGGTGCCTTTATGTGTGGATGTTTCTGAAAACTTTGTGACATGCCTGTGTTGCCACTCAGAGCCAGTTGTGTAGCTTTGTTCTGCTCTTCTGGCAATAGCATAGGACCTCTGAATTTTTGTTCTCCTCTCATCCTTGGATAAATTGTAGCTTAATAATCAAAAACTGCAAACTAGGAGTCTAGCCCTTGAAGTATTAATGTTTTCTTCTTCTGCCTATATATAATGCGTTAGAGAACCGTGCATTCAGAAAATTGTAGGGGTTGGAAGGGACTTCTGGCGATCTATTCCAACCCTCTGCTAAAGCAGGATCCCTAGAGTAGGTTACACAGGAAGGTGTCTGTGTGGGTTTTCAATATCTCCAAAGAAGGAAATTCTAAAACCTCTCTGAGTTCAAGATGTGCTCGGAGATTACCTACAGTGCAGTGTACTTGTCTTGCTTTTAGTGTTAGTTGCCTTGACTGAAAATCATTAGGAAGTGAGTTTGAAGGGTGATTATCAATGAATTTAGCAAGACTGTCTTTGTAACACAGTAATTGGATCAGTGACTGTCACCTAGATGACAGTTACATTCTTACTAAGGAATCTGACTTGAGAGCTGCCATGCTGAAAGAAGCAGGTGCCTGAGCCGCTGGAGAACTTCACAATTATTTAAAGCACCTAACTAGGATCCTGTTCTCATTTATAACTGGCAGCTTAAGAACTGCTAATAAGCAATTTTGAGGGACAGTGAAACCTGACAAGCAGCAGGAAAGTCAAAACATAAGTGAGTATGTGAATCTGCTGCTTTTTAAGATCCCAAAGTATATTTGCATTGATTTTAGAGTCTGGTAGCCTTATCAGAGTAAAAGAGAGAATGCCTATTAGAGTGAAAGAAGTGTGTTTGCCTGGTCATATATCTTGGATGTGTTGTCCATTGGTGTAGAAGAGAGTTTCTGGCTTCTGCTCAGCTTGGAATCCAGAGGTGTAGCTTTGCAAAGTGTGCCTTAATGCTGTCAGACATAGTTTGAGGTGTGCACCCTCCTCACTGAGTCAGAAGCAACACTGCAGCCAGGATTGCAAGTTTTATAAGAGAAGGAAACTGAACAAATCAGTGTGGGTTTTTTTCACTCTAACGTAAGTGTAGTGGCATTCTCCTCACTTAGAGAAGTCTGTGTTATGTTACTTAATTTTAATCTGTTCAGGTATTTAATGTCACCCTTTAAATGGAAAATTTTAAGATTGCTAGAGGCTGTTGATCTTTTTTTTTCTTAAATGGGAAATCTTCCTGTGCTAGACTACAGAGTCAGAGTCCCTCTTTTATTTACTGTGGTCCCATGCGTCTCCAGTTCTTTTGCTGTTACCATCAGAATGGTAACAGCATTGTGCATACTGACATGTCTGAATGAGAAAGTCTGCCATTAGTGTCTGCATCTGCAAGACAAGGACCACTGTTCTGAGAAGTTATATACTAACGTTACACAGAAAAAGACACTACTTGACTTCAGCCTGTTTGTAATTTATTGCCGCGAGGATCCAAATGGCCCCCTGCATGACTCAATGTGATGCACAGATTACATCGTGACTAACATCCAAGTTGTGGGGGGAAAAAAAATGTTGCTATCATCTTCATTCTGAAGTCTTGCTCAGTACTGACACAGGGTAGCTTGGTAATGCCTGCAGTTTTAACTGACTTAGAGGTAATTGTTGCGCCCTTTGCCTTGGTGGTGCAGGTAGTTTGAAAGAAGTAATCCCTAGTTATCTTCTATATATAAACATCGTCTTTAAAGTTGGTAGTACTATTCTGCTGAAGACAAGGGTTCTTCTCCTGTTTCTTCAACATCTCCGTGGAGAAGTGGATCACTGTGCAGTGGATCACTGCAGAGAGAGAGAGTTAAGGAGGAGTTTTAGGAAGAACACAACAAATTTGGAGTGAACCTCAGGTAGTCATCCATTCTCAAAAATAGTAGCTAAAATAAAAGAATACTTTAAGATATTTTGCAAGGAATATCTAAATGTTTTCATTTGTGGGGATTTTTTGTTTACCTTGAAATACAGTTGTGTGTCCTCTGTCTTTGTTAAACCGATTAAGACATTTGACTTCAGATGCCCTTTAAAATGGTAGGTAGGTCATGAAGTGTTGTCAGTTTCTCTTTTGTACTCCTGAAATTTCAACTCTAATGACTTGTATGATTTAAACACCAATAAGTACCGCAAAGAGGTAAGCAGGGAAACAAAATGCTCAGCTTGAGTAGCAGACACAAGTTACCATTTTATTGTATTACTCTGAGTACACAAGGTATGGTACTAAAGGTGCTCTTAACATAAACTCTTTAACTTAGGGATCATGTGCTTTACTGACCGAACTTGATTCTTTAGCTATCTCAGCAATTCAAGTAACGTGTTCACTTCTGTTAATCACTACAAAGATACTCTACAAGATTTTTTTTTTTTTTTGCATTAATTATCTGAAATTGTAATTCAGAATATAGTTTCAAAAATAACATTTGATAAAACTGAGTTCTTGCTGCTTCTTAGATTGCTTCACTCCTTGGGAAAAATCAGATTGCTTGATGTTGGTAGCTGCTTTAATCCATTTCTGAAGTTTGAAGAATTTCTGACAGTTGGCATAGATATTGTTCCAGCTGTTGAGGTATGTAACATTTGCTATATTTGATATAATATATATAATGTGATTCCCAGTGCTTCCGAAATAACAGCTGTAATTGTTTGGTTCTAAAAATAAGAAAAAAAAATAACAGTCACTGTGAATCTTAATATTGGAAAAACTTTAGTAGTCGTCTTGTAATGGAGTCTCAGATGAGTTCTTGCATCTTAAAAGCCATAAATAAAAATTGAGTTGGTTTATGCTTAGGCGTGGAGCTCTTGTAAGCTACGTTTTCTGACAAAGAAATAATCACTGCCTGTACTTGGTGAGTTTTTTTTGTGGAGAGTTTTAGTAACTGGAAGTGCACTATGAAGGGGATTTTGAGATTATTGCTGCAAATACTAAACCACAGTCCTGAGGACAAGATTAACACTTAGGGTTGTTTCTATGGTAAGTAATATATTTCTGGCAAATTGTTTCTCTATGTAGTATGATTCCAAAATGCATTTTTTCTGCCATCGTGTTCCCTTTCTTGATCTCTTTCCCTCTTGATCTGACTTCTGTCAGTCCTAATAGTATTTACTAACCAAGTAAAATGACAAAGCATAGTAGAGTGAAAAGGTATGTAAAGGAATGCATTTCTGTCAGATAACAAATTCTTTGACCTTGCATATCTTGCCAGCTTCTAAGCTGAATTTTTCAAAAAGTTCAAAATGCAAATCAGTGGCCTCAGGTAGTAGCTCTTTAGATGCGGAGACTTACTAGTGTGGTTAACTTGGAAGTTGTGTTACTTGCTTCAGTGTGGCTTACTTGCAGAATGCTTTGCATTTTGTTCTGGTCACCAGATTTAGTCCACTAACAGATAATTCATCTCCAAACATGTAAACAAAATTACAATGGAAGATATTCTTGAAAAGAACATGAGCACAGCTGCTGTAGTAAGCTGAGGCCCACCTCCAAACTAGAATTAATCCCGATCTGTTCAAGATCACTGCTTTGAACTGTATCAGCACCATAGTCTCCTGAATAAATTGATCTCTTATCCAGCAGTTGCTTCTGCTCATTTAAGATTTCAAAATGCCAGCCAGGGGGTTCTTACGGGAGTTAATGTTGTCTCCTGCCCTAAAAAAAAAAATAAATCAGTGCAGTAACTTAGCGATTGACATTGAAGATAGAAGAACCTTTAAAATTATAGAATCATAGAATCATAGAATCACAATGTTGGGAAGGACCTACAAAATCATCTAGTCCAACTGTCCAGCCATTACCATTGCTACCGCAAGCTACTAAACCATATCTCATATCTCCTCATCCAGACGCCTCTTGAACACTGCCAGGGACGGCGACTCCACCACCTCCCTGGGCAGGCCATTCCAGTGCCTGACCACTCTGAGAGAAAATGTTTTTCCTTATGTCTAACCTAAACCTCCTCTGGTACAACTTGTGGCCGTTTCCTCGGGTCCTGTTTGTCGCCTGGGAGAAGAGGCCAAACCCCTCCTCATCACAGCCTCCCTTCTGGAAGTTGTAGAGTGCAAATGAGGTCTCCCCTGAGCCTCCTCTTCTCCAGACTGAACAATCCCAGCTCCCTCAGCCGCTCCTCATAAGACTTGTGCTCCAGACTCCTCACCAGTTTCGTTGCCCTTCTCTGGACTTGTTCCAAGGCCTCAATGTCTTGTAGTGAGGGGCCCAAAGCTGAACACAATACTCGAGGTGCAGCCTCACCAGTGCTGAGTACAGGGGATGATTACCTCCCTGCTCCTGCTGGCCACACTATTTCTAATGCAGGCCAGGATGCTGTTGGCCCTCATGGCCACCTGGGCACACAGTTGGCTCATGTTCAGCCAAGCATCAGCTAACACCCCCAAGTCCCTTTCCTCTTCACAGTCGTCCAGCCACTGATCTTCTGATTTATCTGATATTTAAGATACCAAAATATTTTTTGAAACAAATGGAATCATAGAGGCTTTTCAGGAGGTCAGTTTGTTAAATAATGTTGAATAGAGGGTTAAATACTTCCTTAATAAAAATAGGTTAATCCATTTTCTTAATGTAAATTCTTCAGATATAGATGTAGTAGTTGAGTACAATACTTCAGCTAATTTGAGGAGTATTGAGAATAATTGAAGAAAAACTAGGAGAGGAACTGAAGTGGTGTTTAATGAAAGAATGTGTTCCAACTGTTTAGAATCTGCGTGTTTTATATACAGAAACTGTGATGTGTAACTGTGATATGAATGTGGAAATATGTTTCTATTAAAAGTTCAGGTTTGTTCTTTTGAGCGCGGGTTGGGTGGAGCTGCACTAAAAGAAAAGTAAAACAGATTTCCTAGTGTTTTCATTGGCCACTCTTTCAAGCACTATATCTCTGGCAGATGTTCCAGAGAATAATTCGCTGCTGTTATTTTCTTATAGGAGCTTAGTTTGTCTGCTTGGTACAGGAAGGGAGAATGGCAAAATTGAAATGAACAGTCAATCTCAATTTTGGAAAAGTCCCAATAGAATTTCTTACTGCTGGAAAACAAGCTGAATATGCAGCAGATGTTGTATTGGAGTAAATATAGTCTTAGGGGAAAAAGAAGTCTGGAATGGTACCAAACTTAAGAAAAAGATGAGCAGGATTTAGTTCTTACGTGTCAGTTTGTGCATTGAAATATGAGTTCACTGTTAAGATCAGCTCAGGAGTTGCACATCTAGACTTTAATAGCAAACCCCAGTTTAGCAGTGTAGCAGCATTTTTTTCCTAAAACTGCCTTGCAGAGTTCAGATTCCACTTGCATGTACTTTAGTCGTGAAATCACCTTCAACATTATTTCTACTTAATTGTTCTATGTTCATCTTTCCACTACAGAGAAATATTTTCAGTCTAATTTTTTTCAGTGATGTAAGTAACCTTTAAGTCCACAGCACTTTTCCTCTGAAATTCTTACCTAGATATCCTGAAGTTACTACTGTTAATTTCATGTTTGAAATATTAAAAGGAAGCAGAATGTAAGCCTGCAGGTATAACAGTTGTAATTGAAATTCCTTGATCAAATTGAAATCATGACAATCTTATTTTTTTTTTAATTAGAACTACTGAAAAGTAAATCACTTTTTTTTTTTTTGCATGTTGCTGTATTCTTTCTCTCTTATTGCACATTGTCTAAAGAAAATGTGGTTTTGTATACACAGGAATAATGTTAGTTTCTATTTACTTTTCAGTTGTTTTATAAATATGTTTACATTGTTGTTTTTCGTTCTTTTTAATATTACTTCATAAAACATGCTATAAATACTTTGAGGGGATATGAAAACACAAAAGGCCTGCCTCCACCTTTCACGTTCTCTGCAGAATTTTCTGTCTCAGCTCTCATCTTTTCCACTGCGTGCACTCTTAAGTAATACCAACTTCTGTTGCTCTCTTGTTGCAGCCTTGTATCTCAGTCGCTGTTTTTGAAAGAAGTCATTTCTAGATTTTGATGAATATGGAGTGTCAAAACTTAAGCACAGTAAATAGCTTGATACTACTTTTGAGTGCTGAGTCATTGAAAGTGTTACAGATTTATTCTTCCTTACGTTGCATCATGGCGTCTTTTCCCATCTGACAGCTTGACCTCACAAATGATTAAAAGATGATTTTTAAGCTTTTCTCTGGCTAAACTCTGCATTTGCAGCAGTTAAAACATGTACAATCTCTATTACTAAGTGTGTACTTTAAGTGTACTTTAACATTGTGATGTAGGGTGCCTTGCCACAGCTTCTTCCTGTTTCTGTGCAAGTAAGGAAGGTCAGTTTTTTCCAAGTGACACCAAACTTTTAAGCTTTTTGGATACCTGAGAGATTTGTTGGAAATACTGAGGTATCATATTTAATTTCACTATATTGATTTCAGGTTTATTTAAAAAATAATTTAAAAACAAACAAACAAAAAAAAACAATCTAGATTTGAATTGTTAAATTTGCATTGTTTTCACGTTTTTGCCAACTTCACTGGCAATACATGTTACACTACAAAAGTGTGGGATTTTGACAGTTAATAGGGGATATTCTAAGCTTCCAGCATCTGGAGAAACAAAAGCAGTGTACAGCTATACAATTTTCTTTTAAATCGGTTGAGATAGAAAGCTCTGGTAGAATGTATCAAATCAACGATCTCCTTTTCTTTCCTCTTTTTCTTTTTAATAAACACCTAATAAACAGTTCTCAGCTATCAAACCTCCACTGTGTTGTTGCACATTTCAAATAGTTGTTGACAACTGTGAAAGCTAGTAATATCCATGATTTTCAAATTGCCATTTTACTGTGCTTGACTTAATAGCATAGGGGATGTTCGGGGGACTTGAAATTTCCTTGAGGGAATGAAGAGAATATTACTGTTCATTCTCTGATTGTGAATCGTGCATTTGCTCTTTAAACTAACCTTGATGTTTGTTTGGATTTTTCTGTTCCACCAGAGCGTATACAAATGTGACTTCTTAAATCTTCAAATTCAGCAACCTCTTCAGCTGGCACAAGATGCTATAGATGCCTTTCTTAAGCAACTGAAAAATCCCATTGATTCTCTACCTGGAGAACTATTCCACGTTGTCGTTTTTTCACTCCTCCTCTCTTATTTTCCATCACCCTATCAGCGGTGGATATGCTGCAAGAAGGCACACGAACTTCTAGTATTAAATGGCTTATTGCTCATAATAACTCCTGATTCATCTCATCAGAACCGTCGGGCTATGATGATGAAAAGCTGGAAAATTGCCATAGAATCCTTGGGTTTTAAACGCTTTAAGTATTCCAAGTTTTCTCATATGCACCTGATGGCTTTTAGGAAAACTTCCCTGCAAACAACAAGTGACTTAGTTAGCAGGAACTACCCGGGAATGTTGTATATCCCACAGGATTTCAACAGTATAGAGGATGAGGAGTATTCCAACACTTCCTGCTACATTCGATCAGACATGGAGGATGAACAGCTAGCTTACGGTTTTATGGAGCTACCTGATGCTCCTTATGACTCAGACTCTGGAGAAAGCCAGTCTAGTTCAATTCCTTTTTATGAGCTCGAAGATCCTGTATTGCTTCTAAGTTAATGTAGCAGTTGACGTGCTAAGTCAAACCTCTTGCTTAACTAATTTTGCTATACTAACATGGGCTCAACACACAACAGTGGTTTGCATAAAGAAAATGCAAAGGTTTACAGAGTTTGCTATTTTTTTCTACTTTTGAATTTTAAAATATATTCTTGTATGAGAGTGGGGGGAAAAAAAAAGTTTTATGCAAGTGACTCTTGTCATAGCATAAATTGCTGTTACTTTCTTTAGAATATATATCACTAATTTTCTTCCAGAAAGGTACCATTCTTTTCTTTAGTGCTGTGAAGTGTGAATTCTATTTAATTTGCTAAATGTTCTTTCAATATTTTAACTCTTAATGTGATTGAGCTTAAGGCACTGGAGTTGGTTGGCTTCTGAGAAGTAAATGTAGGAAGAACTAATTTGCACTTTAATTAAATGTGCAGATAGGTTAAGACACTCGGTTACACGTCCCTACTTAATTACAGAACAAAACTTATTTCCAAGATTTGTTTCACTCTGGTTAAGCCTGGGCTGGAGAAACTGTAATGCACATTTGATTTTACTTTCATTGCTGCCCTCTTGAGATAACGCCAAAACACTTGAATACGTTAATCCACAGTTACACGTGCTGTGTGATCCCATTGCATAAATAGCAGATAGACGTGAGATTCCTGAAGAGGTTACCTGCACAAACAGAGGAGTATGGTACGTCTAGACAGTTATGTTTCACCTCAAAGCTGAAACATGATTTTGCAATTATATATGCGTACAAGCACTAACATATAACAGTATTTCCCTGATAATAGTGTTTTGTATTCTTTTCAGACTGTTTTGGGGTTGTATTTTTTGATGTTGGGTTTTCTTGGTGGATTTTTTTGGGGGAGGGGCAGGGTGTTTTTTTTCTGTCGTGTTTTAAAGTAAATTATTTATGTGTTTTAAAAACAACTTTAACTTGAGAAGTCTACCATTAAGGACAATTGTGTGGTAACTACAGACCAATTTTTGTTAAAAGGAACATAATTACACAAGTTTTTCAAGGGATACCTACATTTGCACAGTCATATTCAGACCACAAAAGTGAAGTTAACATACACTGTTCTGTTTGCTTATTTGGACCTTAATCTTCTGTTTAGTTGAATAAAAACTCTGTAGCTATCTGAAAACTGATCTGCACTGTAAGAAGGTGGAACAAGCATTTTATGTTTATGAAGTTTTTTAACTTGTATAATAAATTTGTAAGTATTTTGCAGGAGAAAAGAAATTCTTTTCAGCATTAATAATAGAGGAACCAGTATTAGTTTAGCTTAGATTGCCCTAATGACCAGAATTTATGAATTTAAACGTTAGGCTTTTAAATTGGTATGTAAGTGCCTATGACAAATGATTTGAAGTAAGGTGCCGCATCATGGATTTAATACTGACTGCAGCAACATGATAGAAAATACTAATATGTAGTTTCATAGGTGACTGTGGTGAAATACACCTTACACCGTATTAATCTACCGTGCTGTATTCATCATACAGGAGTTACCAGACAAACTGAAGTGTTAGTGTGAATTTTACAGTGGTTGCTGCAAAAATGAAACTTCTCCTTTCTATTGAAATTTTGCACTTGAAGTGTCAGTTTGACCTGTTTGTTTTTTTCTCTACAGTTTCCTCCAGAAGGTTATATGCACTGGTCCTACTTACACTCAGATGTGAACTGGACTGCAATGCTTTATTCTTTAACATAAGCTTTCTCTCTCTTTTCATAAAGTGTCCCCTAATATTTGATTCAAATTTGTTAATCAGTCTGAATGATGTGGTTATATACAAACCAAACAGCTACACTGCTTGTGTAATGTTTTACAGGAAGTACTCATCTAAAGAAATACACAATGGATTCAAAATCAGATATAACTCAGTGTTATCATCTAATGCTTCACAACATCACTTTAACTACAATAGTCCAGTAGTTAGTCAGAACCTCTCTGTTTTCACTGATTCCAGTAATAGTCATGTTAAAGCTTAAACTATTGGTGCTCTAAATTCTAAAAAACAAACTAATCTGCACCTACTTCAAAGTGTACCTTGCATTTAGTCATTCTGATCTAAAAAATAATCTGTACCAGCTACCAGAAGTGTTGAAATCGGTCAGTGTAAATTGGTTTGTGATTCATACAGCTAAGCTGTTCGGACCAGGACGTATCCTTAAAAAGTTTAAAATATTAACATTGAAAATTTAGGCCTTTGTGGCAGCTTGGTGACACCACTGTATTGGTGGCTTAGGGACCTAAGTTTCATAACAGCTTGATTTTCTCGCTGCTTATTCTAAATACCTTAAGTGTTCTTTTTTACTATTTAATTTTTTTTTCTTTAATGTAAGGGACAGTGGATTGTTGTGAAGGAGGAAAGTTGGATTTATGTAAATACTTACAACTCCCTGAACAATATTGATGGTATTGGGAGTTTTTGGCTATTTAGCTTTGGTGCAAAGAGAATGTTTCTAAGTTATGAAATGTCTGAAAACTTTGACTGGGCGAGAGATGACGAACATCTCTTGTTCTTAAGGTGCTGGCAAGGAAAAGAAAAAAGATGTATTTGCATTTCTGTTGTCTTTATGTCACTACCTTTTGTGAACAAAGCACATTTATTAAAAAAAACACTGAAAATCTCGGAGTATTTTTACTTTTTTTTCCTTCTGCAGTCAGTTTATGCTAAAGTTCAGTAAAGCCAATGCACAGTAATTTTCAAGAAAACAGCTGCATTTAGTTTTATAAATGCCCGAATTATGGTAAAGATGTTAAATTTACTACTTCGGTTTCAGCTCCTACGTCTCAGTTGTAGTCTCTGCTTTATAGAAGGAGTTTAAGTTCCTCCAGTTGATCTCCTATTTCTTTGCTTGCCTGCTTACAACATGACCATTTGCTCATGCGGATCTTACCACTCTAGATGTTCTTAACTTCCCCTTTATCTTTCTGAAATATATCTTTTCAGCACCTGCTGCCCTTTGGGATCATTCTTGTATTCCTCTATATGATGGTTTTAAAACTGAAGGTATGGGGAAAGGATGGCAGTGGGAAAAGCAACCTAAAGAAGAGACAATGCAATTCTTGCAAGACTGAAGGAAAATTAAATTTCAGTAGAGCTGGAGCGTCCCCCTAGCACTGTAGAGCTTAGCTGGTATATTTCATCCCTCACAGAATGGTAGGGGTTGGAAGGGATCTCTGGGGCTCATCAGTCTACCCCCTGTGCTAAAGCAGGTTCCCTACAGTAGGTTGGATGGGAAAGCATCCAGGTGGGTTTTGAATATTTCCAGAGAAGGAGACTCCACAACCTCTCTGGCAGCTTGTTCCAATGCTCTGTCACCTGAGAATGAAGATTAGAGAAAGCATGGTTTCACAGCTGTTCTGGGTATTGCATCTTGCAGAATCTTCCTGTCACAGGAAGATTTGCTGATTTGCCTTTGAAAGTGATTATTAAAAGTGCTTTTCATCACAACTCCATTTATCCACATCACATCTTTGATTCTGTGCAAAGTTGGGTAATTTTCTGCTCCTTTTACCTCACCTGTGGAATGGGGGAAGTTTTCTAGAAGGGTTGTATCTAGCTAGCTTGCATGGACACTTGGATTCTTTACTTGTATTTTAAGTAAACCATCCTCTAAGAAGCTCAACAAATAGTTGCTTGAAGAGCAAAATCACAGTTGAAAAATAGTGTCAACTCTGCTGTCCGTGATATTGCTAAAGCATCTGAAGCAGGTGACCTTATGGCTTTTAAAAAATTATATATTAAAAAATATATAAAAAATTGGCCAGTTTTATTTAAATTTGGAAGAGAGGTAAGGATCTCCAAAGTGACCGAGGTTCCCATGCAGAAAAGGGAGGATGACAGTTCAAGCTTGTAAGGTTAGTAAGTATACAGATGTTGTAAAGTAGTAGATGATCAGTAAGTATACAGAGAAGTTAAGCTTAGTAAGATTACCATGTTGGAAAAGATCATCAGAGATAAATGAAAGTGCTCACCGGAAACTCCACAAGGAACAATCTCCAGAGAGAGATCCTCAGTGGCAGTCAGCCTTTAAAGGGGGGGTCTAGGAGAGGTGGAGCCTGGCTCCACCCCTTCTGGTCACACAGGTGAATTGCCTTCACCTGTGCTCCCGCGGCTGACTCAGTGCTTGCCTCAGGTGGTATCAGAGGTTCAGGCCATGATTCAACAGTTCCCATACAGAGCTCCTTGAGCGACCAGCTGTTGCCTTTCAGCACTGCTGCTTTTCGACTGCGGGTGGTACTGCGATGAAAGGATTGCAGGAAAGGGGCTAGAAACCTGCAGGCCACTCCTGCAATTCAGAGAGCCGCTGTATGGCAGCTGTCTGAACTTCAAACTCTGTGTTTCGCCAGTTAAGAAGTGGAACTATTAAGATCCTGAAACTTCCTCTTACCCACCCGACTGCGCTGTGCAGTGCAGTGAAACACGGACGTTATTCTGCATAACGTCAGGGTGGCTCTGAATCCTGTCCCTGCAGAATGTGGCTGCTAGCAAATGACAGAGAGGCAAGAGCGGCACGGTTTGCCGTGTCCTGCCTCAGGCACAGCCTCTATGTCCTCTGTGCACCAGGCACCGGCGGAGTGACTACGGGGTGCGCTTTTGCTTTTCGTTCTCCCGCTCCGTCAGCACTGCATTTTGTGCGCCTGTGGAACGGCGAACGCGCTGTCACTCCCGCGTATCTATTGCCTGCCGAATTACCCTGGCAGGAGGCAGCCGGGGAACGCAGCATGCCCCTCCCCAGCGGCTGGAGCCCGCTCCTCCACGTGTACCGCGCCGGGCCTGCAGGCAGCGGCCTGCTCCTGGTGCAGCCAACGCGAGCTCATCTCTCCCGCCTTCCCCGCCTCGGTTTCAGGCTCAGCCGCGGCCGTTGCCCTGAGCGCTTCCCTTCCGCCCGGCTCCTCGGAGCGCTACGCCGTCCTTCCGCAGCCGGGCGCCGCCCCAGGGTGCGCTCTCACCGCCAGCACCCCCTAACGCGGCTCGCCGAGCCTCGCAGCGCCGAGCCTCGCAGCGCCGAGCAGGCCCCGGCCCAGCTCTCCCGCCGCGCCCAGCGGGGCTCCGCTGCCGCCGTATGGGCCCTAGCGCTGCCCGTAGCCGTGGTGTCAGCCTCAAGATGGCGGCGGCGCGGCGCAGGAGGCGGGAGGAAGTTGGCGGGACGCCTGTTGAGGTGAGTGCGGGACGGGGCAGGGGGCCTCGCGGGGACTCTGGCCTGGCTCCGGCGCGGGGCCGAGGGTTTCACGGCGGAAAGCCTCGGGGCGCGGCCCCCTGCACGGAGCGGCTGTCGCGTATCGGGGCGCGGCGGGCTCCAGTGCCGCCGGTAGCGGCAGCGCCTGGCTCGGCATTGGACGGCGGGTGCCCACGACACGGCGCCGGGCAGCTGACGGGGCCTGCCAGCCGGGCTGCGCTCCGTGCTGCCGCTTGAGAACGAACGGAATCGTTATTCTGAGGCTCGAGCCTGTTCCATTAGTGTGTTAACGGTATTTTTCTTGTTAAAAGTCGCTTTTGCTATGAATACCCGCAAAACTGGAAGAATGTGGCAGGAGATGAGGTCTGGTAACAGGCTTTGGGAATCCAGTGTAGATAGGCCTCGCCCAGGCTTGAAACCAACGAACCGCCTTTATGGTACTTTGGGTGTAGTTTGGGTTTTTTTCTGCCTGTGCAAATGGTGGTATGAACTGCTTTGTGAGCACTGTGCCTTTTTATATAGAAAAGCTCTTGGAGAGTTGAGTGTTTAAATCTGTTTTCAGGCTCCAGGTTCTTCTTGCAGCTGTAAGTCTGCAAAATTCAAAGAGTACATAAAAAGAAATGTACATGTTCCTTTTACTTAGTATCTGAGTTTGATTTGATCAACTGTTTAACTCAGAAGTGGCAGCTTGAAACTCAGAGGCCATTAGTTTGAGGTAAAAAACAAACTTTGAACCATCTTTTGTTCCAAGTTTAAACACAGATGAGTGACAAAAGCAGCAAATAGTTATATTTTGAAGAATAAATCCAATATAGGAATTCCCCATTGGATTTGCTGTGTTACAATGATTTGGTAAAATCTGTGTCATCATACGTAAATCACAAAAATATGGCTTTTTACTCTTTTAACCGAAATGTTGACTGTGCATGTTGATTAGAACATTGATGGCTAATAGAATGGTTTCCTAGTGGACATTTTTGCTAATCCGATAGAAAATCAGGAAGAGGAGGCTGGATTCAGGGTCTGGGCTGCCACAGTGCTGCTGTGCTGCAGGTAACTCAGCACTTGAACCAGCTGTGTGTTTTCTGCTATCGACATGCTCATGCAGACACCTCCATGCCAGCAGCAGTGGTTTCTGTTTCGTGTTCTTTGTGATGTGATGACAGCAAAACCCAGCTCGACATGTGCTCAGCCAGACAGAGAGGCTTGCTGTGGGGGAGTTTGTTGTGTAACAGCCTACGAAAAGTGATTTAGCAGCAGTGGCAAAAATTGAAGCCAGGCATTGTGTGGGAGCTCACACATTTTGTGTGTGGGACGGTCCGATGCCTTATGTGAAGCTGTTGTCTGCATGAATACCTCCAGCATTAATCCTTGTCTTGGAGGATGCCAGGAAGGTTTGGTGACGGCAGGACAGCACACTCAGCTCAGCGTAGCAGCCATCAAGCATCAGTGCTGAGAGTTGGAAGAGAAAGTGAAATTATTCTTTTGCGTTTATGGCTCAAATGAGGGCTAACTGGGAACTTGGTGTGGAGGGAGAGAGTATGTGGAAGTTTAAGAGATGGCTCAAGTTGTCTACAAAGCAGATGCTGGTTGTGTTACAAGAATACAGGAGTAAGCACAGAGCTGTAATACCTGATATGTTGTCACTAGGAACATGATAGCTAACTTTGGGCTGTGTGATCTATGTGAAGCAGAGAACAAATGAAATGCTCAGAGGAACCTGTATTACTGGGTGACTGGAGAAATGTTATGAGATCTTAAGTGTCCAGACAGTTATGATTTCGGTTTATATACATATAAATCATTAATGAGTACTGTGAAATGTGTTGCTGAAATCCAGAGAACTCACAAGGCATCATGTAATAGCCATTCCTCGTGAGTAGGTTGTGTGTGTTCTGTTTCAATTAAACAGATTTTTAATGCACAGTTCTTTCCAAGTAGTATCTGCAGTGTGATTTGAAAACGTTATCAATCTGAAGTAATTTAAAAAATAGGAGTCCTTAGGCTCAGTTTGTCACTAAACCAGTTACTTAAGGTGGTCTGATATTGCATATCAGTCTTTGGAGCAACCAAAACATGTAGGCCAATCTGTCCCTCGTTTCTTCTGTTCTTGTTGGCTCATTTAAAGAAACTAGAACATAGAAGTGAAGAGAGAACGTGACCTTAAGTTAGGAATCTCAGTCAAGGTGTTCTTTAATATTTCTCCCAATAAATAAATACAGTGAAATGTAGATGTTGATGGAAATGGAAACAAAAGTTCTCAAGGGAATTCTAATCATGGAAATTAACAGTATTGTTGATGTGTAAACTCGGTAAGATTAAACACCAATAGTATTGCAGTAGTCCTCATGTTTCAGAATTGAGTTCAGACCAGGAAGAAGCATGTCCTGTAAAGTATTGCTGATCTCTAGTGAGATCTCCATAGGTCTCACCTAAAATATTACCGTGTGTTCCCGGGCTGAATAGGAAGCGAGGAAGGTGATTATTCCCCTCTGCTCTGCCTTCATGAGGCCCTATCTGGAATACTGTGCCCAGGTCTGGGGTCCCCAGCACATGGAAGATGTGGAGATGCGGGAGCATGTTCAGAGGAAGCCACAAAGATGGTCAGAGGGCTGGAGCACCTTTCCTACAGTGAAAGGCTGAAGGAGTTGGGCTTGTTCTGTCTGCAGAAGAGAATGATCGGGGAGATCTCATTGTGGCCCTTCCAATGCTTAAAAGGAGCTTATAAATAGGAGGGAGACAGACTTCTTACATGGTTTGATAATTATAGGACAAAGGGGAATGGTTTTAAACCGAAAGAGGGGAGATTTAGATTAGATGTTAGGGAAATTTTTTTCACTGAGGTTGCCCTGGGAAGTTGTGGATGCCCCATCCCTGGAGGTTTTCAAGTCCAGATTGGGTGGGGCCCTGGGCAGTCTGTCTGATCCAATGGGTGGCAACCCGGCCCACAGCAGGGGGTTGGAACTAGGCGGTCTTTAGGGGCCCTTCCAACCTGAGCCATTCTATGATTCTATATTGAAAAGAAAACCCTGGCAGTTAAATAGGTTTGGGTAGGAAGAGTTTGCATTCTAAATATCATGTTTATCTTGATCATTTTGTTTTTGTCGTTGTTTGTTTTGTGGGGAAGAATGTCTCAGGGGTAAAACTGAAGGCATTGAGTTTATGTTAAAAAGGCTGAATTTTATCTCTGAATACAGTGAGTGCCAAATCAGCTGATAAATGATGTAACCTTTCCCCTTCTGAGAAGTAGAGATAATGATAGTTCCTTTTTTGTGATCTATTTTGGGTTGAAGCTTGTTAACTGATTGTGAAGCTCTTCTTGTAAACTCTATAGCTATTTGACTGCTAAAAAGAAGTCTTACAAAACATACTGAGAAGATTTAGTGTAATGGCAGAACTTAAAATGTGAGGTAAAGTAAAACAATGCTTTAAAGCAGTAGTGAAATATTTTCTAAGGTCATGGATATCACAGAAATGCTTTGGATACCCATAGATTTCCAATACAAATACCCAGTGAATGGTTTGCATGGCAAAACTGCACAGGCCGGGTTTGATTTTCTTGTTCAAATCATGAAATAAGATTTATGTGAAAACAGTATTATGTTTTAATAATTATATCAGTTTGAATGACCTCTGAGAACACACTCGTCTCGTATTCATTTGGTATTTCAGATGTTAAATGGGTGTGTTGTGTTTATGCTGTATAGCTTTAAAGGGAGTTAACTGCCACTAACATTTCTTAAAATTTCTCTTCCAGGAACTTCAGTGATTCTGGACCGCCGTTGCTGAGATGATATTACAGAAAGCAGCTATCACATAGAATTTGTTGGAAACCCACATATTTTCTTTCAGTCAAGTGGGTAAGAACCCCTAACTGCAGTTTACATGTGCGGGTCATTGCGTTACTGCGTTAGCCACTGTCTCTATGCAGCAATGACGAGGCTGGAAGAAGCAAACCGAGAAGTGAACATGCATTCGTCAGTCAGATATCTGGGCTATCTTGCCAGAATCAACTTACTGGCTGCCATTTGTATGGGCCTTTATGTCAGGTGGGAAAAAACCGCAGACGCGCTGATTTTGGTAATATTTATTCTTGGACTGTTTGTTCTTGGAATTGCCAGCATACTGTACTACTATTTTTCAATGGAAACAGCAAGTTTGAGTCTCTCCAATCTTTGGTTTGGTTTTTTGCTCGGCCTTCTCTGTTTTCTCAACAATTCTGCCTTCAAAAATGATGTGAAAGAAGAAGCTACTAAGTACCTACTCCTTTCTGCCATTGTTTTGAGGGTATTATGTTCTTTGGTTGAGAGGATTTGTGGATGTGTCCATCATCGACCGACTCTGCTGACAACAGTTGAATTTTTGGAGCTAGTTGGATTTGCGATTGCCAGCACAACTATGCTGGTAGAAAAATCTATGAGTATTATTCTGTTGGTTATGGCTTTGGCCACGTTGATTATTGACTTACGTATGAAGTCTTTTTTGGCAATTCCGAATTTGGCAATTTTTGGAGCCATTGCATCCTTACTGTTTTTTCCATCTCTGCAAATTCCCACAAACCCTTTTGCCTTGGCCTGTTTCTTCAGCTGCCTGATTTCGGATCCCCTCCTCGACGTCTACTTCAGTGGACTTTCGGTTACGGAACGATGGAAGCCCTACCTGTACCGTGGCAAAATCTGCAGGCGGCTTTCTGTCATCTCAGTCGGAGTCATTGAACTGATCTTTTTCATTCTTGCCGCCTTCAAGCTACGGGATTTGGATCTCTGGTACTTTGTGATACCTGGTTTTTCTATCTTCGGAATTTTTTGGATGATCTGCCATGTGATTTTTTTTATAACTCTTTGGGGATTTCACACAAAGTTAAACGACTGTCATAAAGTGTACTATACCCACTGTGCAGAAAACAACAGCCTTGACAGAGTTATGGCATCTAAAGGAATGCGTCACTTCTGTTTGATTTCAAAACAGCTGGTATTTTTCAGCCTTCTTGCAACTGCTGTTCTGGGGGCAGTTTCTTGGCAAGTAAGTAAGAATCTCTTTATTTTGATCTCCTTCTCGAGAATGTCCCTGAGAATTGCTGGCTTCTTAAAATTCTTGTGACATTTGGTGGTGTGTCGTGTCATCAAAGCTTAGCAATTCAGAGTTGGAACCTTGGGCTTCAAAAGCTTCCTCTTCTGATTTAACGCTTTGTGTTGCCTTGACTGTGGCTAATGAAGGCAACTGGAAGTTCTTCATGGCCAGAATGGGAAGTTCAGAGCATGTTTCCAGGGTAAAAGAAGTGTGAAAAGTATTTTAAATTTACCTACTTACAAAATCATTTTGCCTCCAAATTACTCGTGCCGTAAAATTTATTCTAAAACTAAATCACTGCATCAGATCCTACTGACGCACACCATGCTGAGGACCTTATTTTATGGACTGTTTTAATAGAATCAAGGCAAACCTTTTTTTTCAGAATGCATTTTTCAATGGTTTTGCTTTGTATTTAACCATTAATGGGAAGTCAGGAGTCTGATGGCAAACCAGCAAGTGGTTGGTATGGGTGCTCTCAGCAGTGGCTTACATTCAAATCTGTACGTATCGCAGGAGATGTCCTCAGGAAGACCAGTTCTTAAGAGCGCTGTGATTTTACCTTTACAGACTTGTGTGTTTTTTTCTTCCTCACTTAGGACCTGTGTGATTTCTTTACCAGGAAACATACAATCCTCAAAATGCTTGTTCAGTGCCCAAATTACAGTGCATTGCATGTTATCCCTGGGGCAGCAGGGTGAAAAGGGAGTTTGGCAGCTGTTTGCTTTCTTAGGTTGATCTGAAAAACTGCAACAGTCTCTTTTTATGTTCAGGCTTCTCTCAAAAGAATTTTATCGATATTAAAATACAAACATCTAACACTGCTACATGTAGCAGAAATATCTCTGTAGTGTTTCCAAAGCAATTTGTTGTTCATTCCTGCAGAGTTTCTTAGGTTAAATAGCCTCGTGGATTAAAGGTATTACAGAACTTGTTGGAAAAGGCAATTAACGGGTGTTTTATAAGAGCTGTGGTGGGAGAGGAGGGTGAGGTTATTGAGTTCGTTTTTATCCTTTGTTAGGAGCATCAGAGGTTAACAGATAAGCTTGCCACAAAGAGTGGGAAGTTTTGCTTTTTCTTTGAGAAGTATTAGCATGCATAGCTACAGTGCTTGAACTTGCAGAAAGGACAAAAGAACCCCAAAAAACAGTAGAGAAGAAAATTGCCCAGAATATATTTCTCACATCATCCACCTGGACAAAGCGTTTGACACTGTACAACACAGCATTCTTGTCTCTAAATTGGAGAGATGTGGATTGATGGACGAATCACTTGGCAGATAAGGAGTTGGTTGGATGGTTGAGCTCCAAGATCTGCTGTCCACAGCTTCGTGTCCAGGTGGAGGCCTGTTACAAGTGGTGTCCCTCAGGGGTCTGGGTTAGGACCAGCACTGTTTAACATCTTTGTCGGTGATGTGGACAGCGGGATTCAGTGCACTCTCAGCAAGTTCGTGGATGACACCACACCAAGTGTTGTGATGGAGGTGATGCCCTAAGGGGAGGGGATGCTATGGATGCTATCCACAGGGATCTAAACAAGCTCAAGAGAAATGGGCCCATGCAAACAACGTGAAGTTAACAAGGCCAAGCGCAGTGTCCTGCACATGTGTTGAGGCAATCCCATGCACAAATACAGACTAGGTGGAGATTAGATTAAGAGCAGCCCTAAGGAGAAGGTCTTGGGGGTACTGGTTGATGAAGAGCTTAACATGAGCCAGCAGTATGCACTTGCAGCCCAAAAAGCCAACCAGATCCTGGATGCATCAAAAGAGAGGTGACCAGCAGGGCAAAGGAGATGAATGTCCCCCTCTACTCTGCCCTTATGAGCTCCTACCTGCAGTACTGCATTCAGCTCTAGCCTAAGAAGGATGTGGAGCTGCTGAAGCAAGTCCAGAGCAGGGCCGGGAGAATGATCGCCTCTCCTATGAAGAGAGGCTGAGAGAGTTGCAGTTATTCAGCTTGGAGAATGGAAACATCCAGGAAGACCTTATTGCAGCCTTCCAGTACTTAAGGGGGGCCTACAGAAAAGAAGGGGAGGGACCCTTTATCAGAGAGTATAGTGATAGGAAAAGGTGTAACAGCGTTTAACTAAAAGAGGATAGTTTCAGATTAGATGTTAGGAAGAAATTATTTACTCAGAGGGCGGTGAGACAGTGGCACAGCTGCCCAGAGAAGCTGTGGATGCCCCCCCATCCCTGGAGGCGTCCAGGGCCAGGCTGGATGGGGCCCTGGGCAGCCTGGGCTGGTGCGTGGCAGCCCTGCCCATTGCAGGGGGGTTCAAAAGAGATGGTTTTGAATCTCCTTTCTAGCTCAAGCCATTCTGTGATTGTGTTTACAGAAGGTGAAGGTGCTAATGCACTGAAAGAAGTGGAACAATAGATTGGGAAACAAAGCAGTAAATACAGAATATCAGCATATTAATATTGTTGACTTCCATATTTTTTTCTTCTGCAAATGATGTGATCTTTTTTGAGCACAATGCAGATCTTTAATTTTGGTATGCCAGATAACTTCTTCAGTAAAAGCAAATTTCTCACAATCTCTCAAACATCCTTGCTGGTTTCTTTGTCTTTGCTGTACTCCTTTAATGTTCTGTAGTTAATAATTACAAAAACGGATTGGCTGGCGTTGCTCCACCTGTTTGTACCCAGCAAAGCAGTCAGAACAGATCAGCTTTATAAGTTGGCCAGGTTAGCTGAGGGCGGTGGTTTCTTCTGGTGGCTTCCAGTGCCTGTGTGCTGAGCCTGTCAGGGCTGGCCTCCGCCTCCCCACCGATCCGACTGAAGTGTTACGGAACTGCCCTCAGGAGGGCTGCTTTGTGAGTGTGGGTTGCCTGCATAAGCAGGGAGGTTTGGATTCAAACTCATCCTGTTGTGCTGATAATTCCTTGTCATTTTTTTTTCCATCCGTGCTGTGCACCCCAAAATCAGTGCAGCTGTTACGTGTTTGATAATTTTCAGGCCTCTCTAATTCTGGGGAAGTGCTGCTGTGCTTCGAAATGCCTTGCGCGGGACGTTTCACAAGGGGCAATCTGACAGTTCAGCTAAACCTGGTACTTTTGGCTGAGTTCAGTTTCTAGCATCCTGTGTGTAAATAAGATAAGCTGTTGCTCATCACCTCTGTCTGACGGGCTGTGTATTTCCCTGCTGAGTGGGCAGAGCAGGAGTTGTCGTGGCAGAAATGAGAGGCATCGGACCGCATACTCGTCCGGAAATACGTTTTTTATCATCATCGTAATTATTTTCAGAGAGAATTATGATGACATTTATTTTACTATATTTGTGTTTCTTGCATTGTGTATTTACAGCAATGAATAAGTTTTAAGGTTATGAGAGCAGTTGTCTTCAGCTAAAGGCATTTCTGTTCCAGAGGTGTGATGTTTGCCTCTCAGATCCCTCTCTGCCTATTTCTTCTGCTGTCAGAAAAGGCAGTTTTTTATCAGACCTGGCCAGAGCATGGCTTAATAAATGGATGCCTTGGTAGTTACAGGAACTGCAAGAAGCTGTGCCTCTTCTGCATCTTTCTGGGTAATGTCAGTTTTCAAAATAATTAGAAGTAAGAAAGCAATGATATATCAGCATACAATTGACCAGTATAAATTGGGATTTATATGTTTTTTGTGTTCTAGTTTTTAGAAGCTCTTGCTCCAAAAAAAACCTGCTGATGTTAGTATGTAATAGAAAAAGATTTTGGGTCTTGTAGATGCCTTCCGATGACAACATCAGCTTAGTGTTTATTAGTGGTCAAAAAAGCAAATGAATTACTGGGGGTTGTTGGGAAAGAACTGGAGGTATCCTTATGCACTGCATAAATCCATAGCTGCATATTTTCAGTTAACTGTGCAATTCTTACTTGTTGTCCAGTCAATGAGAGAACAGAAGGTTTGCAGAAGAGTGATGAAATTCATTAGAGACTTAAAACAGGAGTGGCTCAATGAGAATGCTTCAGTATGAAAGTGAGCTAAGTGGGAATGCAAAGATATAAAATCGTGCACATATCAGAAAGTAAGTTCCAGTCCAAAAGCTGATGAGGCTCAAGTTGGCATGAGACAAGTTTGAGACAGACAGGTAGGAATAGTTCCCTGTACAGTCAGGTTAGCTTGGACTGTATCACAGCGTGCACTAAGTGGTCACTGAGGCTCAAGGGGAAACTGGACAAGCTGATGGGGACGCATTCCCTGAGGCTTGTGTTCTCATAGGAAACTAAGTCTGGCTTTAGGAGCCTGTAAGCCACCGGTAGCTGGAGTACTCAGGAGACATAAATGCTTGTCCTTACAGCCTTATTTAGGCATCCAGTTGGACTCTGCGGAGACAACATCCTCTCAGATGGACCTTTGATGTCGCCTAATACAGCCTTACGTTTTCATGTCATTTTCTTCTGACTCAAGCAGGACTGTTGAGGATGGAAGTCATGTTAGCCAAGGACCTTTCTTTAAGGGGAGTTCAGGCCTTGCAATAAGCCAAGGGCTGTAAGTTTCTGTTTCTGGGGCTTTGGTATGTGCTTAGGAAGAACTAAGCAGATTCTCTCTCCGACAGATCAGACTTGAAATGTGAAGAGTCTGCCTGAAGTCAGAGGATTTGCTCAGGAAGCACGAGAAATGTAAAAGTAATTTGTTAAAGCTGATTGCATTCAAAAATTGAGTAGCAGGTTTTCAGTGGGACGCAATGACATGGTCTGCTTCTGAGAATAATCCCTGCTTTTGCTGGGAAGGAAGGACACCTTGACTTGTCAGTAGAAACCCACTGAAATTTTTCTTGCAAAAAACTGCAGCAAGTGTTCTTTGCTGCCTTTATGTTTCCGTAAATAATTTTAGTCAGATCAATAGCCTCTTTAACTCCAACAGCACTTACTCATTTCAGCAATTACTCATGTGCCTGGCTGTAATTAGGCTCCTGGTTGGAACAGGATCCAGCAGAAGACATGCAAATGACTCAGACTTTACTCCTCTCAGATGCTAATAAAATGATGAAAAAATTGCACATGAAGGTCTTGGAATTTGCAAGCAAAGATCTTGGGAAGGTTTGGAGGAATCTTTTTCTCAGAAACTAAAAATCAAATTTTTAAGTGCTGTCTGCCAAGGTAAGAGTACAGTTTTGCTGAATTACTGGCTGAAGAGAATTATTATTGCTGGTAGACCTGTATTTAGTGTTACCAAGAGAAAAATGAACCGTGTCAGAGACGGGTAAAGTAATGTAATGAAGTGCTTTCAGTACATTATTCTTGTTTCTAGTGAATTTTATGGGTTAGTAAAATGATAATATCCATTTTATATGTGGGTTCTTGTACTTAAATGGGCAGTACTGTAGAACTCCATTTGTTTGTGAAAGAAAAGTTAGTTTATTGTATGTGTGAGTACTTTCTTGTCTGGGGGAGAGTCAGTGTTTTTGTACTCTTCATGCTGCATGACCATCTTGTAGAAGGGTTTTGAAAGCTTGGTTTACACTGCTCCATGTTTTCTGCAATTGCCATGCCATTCCTGCTCTCTTTCTCTGATCATCTTTTATCCCTCACTGATGTGCCTTACGAATTGGTCTCGCTGTTTATTTATAACTCATCTGCTCAGCTTTTCACAACCCCGTTATTCCCTCTTTCCCCACTGTTTCATCATCTCATCGGCTAGATCCCAAATCCCACTTGCTCATTGCTAATCCCTTCTCAAACTCACATTTGTTACCAGTCTTCACCTGTGCCACGTGTGCTCAAGCCCTTCTTGGCTACCCACACCCCTGGTCCCAACCCAATGGGTACAGCGCAGTGCCTGCCCACAGCCAAGGTGCCCTAATTCATGAAGGGTGCCCTGGAGCAGCCGCAGAGCTCTTGCTGCTCATCGCTGTACCTGTTTTGTCTGAGAAGGATGGATGAGGATAGAGTTCAGATGAGCCTGGGTGCTTTTGGTAGCTGAATTAGGCTCAGCCCTGTAAGCCTAATAAGGAGTGATTGGTTCCTTTCCTCCTGTTGTGCTGAATGCATCTCATGAAATGAAATTCAAACCCAAGTTAATGTTCCTGCTCTGCAGAAGTTTGGTGAAATGCTGGGAGGTAGCACCGGTGTGTTAACTCTGTGACAAGATTGAAAAGTTAGTCTGAAGAGTCTGCTTTATGTTAAAGCTTTACTGTCAGTCTAATTAATGGCAGAATTCAAGTTTTTGTATTCAAAAAAAATTCAGAATTCCAGCTGGTATGCTTTGAAATGGACAACTGTTTCTGGTTTTGTTGTTACAAATGCACATCAGCTGAGAGATGGGCTTTCCTGTGATTAGAGCAGAGGTCAGGGGTGGGACACAAGCATCGAATCTGTCTGCCAGTGCATGTGATGACTATTTTCTGAAACCTTTTGCTTGATTTTTTTTCCCAGTGCTATTTTATTAGTCAGAAGCAATGGATTATTTATTGTTCTCCAGAAACTGTTCTTTCATTAAATGATTTGTTATAAGGCTGTTTCTTCTGGTAGCTGAACTTCACAAGTTCTGTCTTTAAGTTTTCTTTCTTCCTGTAGAGTACCTCTTGTTTTCACCTGGAATAAGCTATCCTTCGTAGATGAGTTATCAAGTTACTCTTTTTCTCCTGAGCTCTCTTCCTGGCATGTACATGGCTTTGTGTTTGCAGAACGACTGGAGAGGAGCTCAGCAGCATTACTTGTTTATTTCCCTGTAAGTGGACAAGAACAAGGATATGTAAAAACAGAGAGCTGCTATTTAGCTTAGCTTGGATACTGAAATGCAGGGCAGTTTTTTCTTACAAATACACAAACCCATTTTAGTAAGGCTCCTCAGTTGTGTCTCTCTGGTGCAGGTAATCCCGGGCTGCCTGCTCTGGGTGGCCCTGCCCGAGCAGGGGGCTGGAGCAGATATCCTCCAGAGGTCCCTGCCAGCCTCACCATTTGGCAGCTCTGTGATAATCTGAGCTGACATCTGCTTATGAATTTCTATTTAATCAGAAGGGCTTTTTGATAGGTCTTTGTAACTGGCTTCCAATTTAATGTAATGCTTCTTTATTTTTTTCTTCCTCCTCGTTGTTGTTTTCATCAGTCACATGTCACTTATGCTCAGTTGTTAAATGCTTTGTTGGAATTGTTTCAGCAGTGGTGTTCTCCTTGGGAATGCAGTTGGCCTATCCACGAATATGAAATAGTGTACTTTAGATACAAAGTACCTTTAACTTCTGGTGTTTTAACAAAGTTACATTTAAGCATAAAGTTGCTTTAAAAGCTGAATAAAGGCAAAGGACGGCACTGCTAGCAAATCTCACTCATCTTTCGTTGTCTGTCATTTCAGTAGCCAAAGGCAAGAAGTATTTTTTAAAACTTTTCCGCATTATTTGAGATGAGAATGCACTATGTATTTCCTGAATGTTCTTTAGGAGGACACAGGCAAAGGCAAAAACCAAACAGTGAAACCACCAAAAGCCAAGAGAGAAAAAAGCTTCTTATGTTCACAGCGGTATTGCGGAGATGGTCCCTGTGCTCTGCTGGCTTTTTGCGCGGCCTGGGATCAGTGGGCGCTTGGAGAGCAGAGAGCTGCTTTGGGCTGAGAGCGTTTGGGCAGTCAGCAGCAGAGTGGAAACGGGCTGAACTGCTGAAAGACAAAATCCCTTTGTGGCCCCACCTGTGAGTGCACAGCCATCTGCTCCTTTAGGGCAGTCATCAAAACCTTTGGATTTAGTAAGTCTCCACTTGGCATCTTAGCTGCTATCTTAAAACAGGGACTCACCTTAAGACTTACAATAATTACTTAATTAGATACTATTTCTTGCTGTGTTGTTATAGTTTCTCCAATATCGTTAATCATTCTTGTATTTCTTAATGGTGTATTTCTTCTAAATCAAAACTATGATGAAGAGCTGACAGCAAGTGTCGGCATCTTTGCATTAGATAGTTGTCTATACAGATAAAATGTATGTCCTAATAATAAATATGCTTTACTACTTGGTAGCATGAGATGGCTGCTAAATGAAGATGAGCTGAAACCTCAGGTGGAGCTGAGTTGACTCATAACATAGTAGAGCATGTTTCCCCTTCCTCTCTAATATTTAGTGCAAACTAAAAGTACGATACAGAGCGAGATGGATCTTAGAGGTGATTACCTTTTTATATAAGACCCTTATCCAACAAGTACATGTGAATTTTCCTGCTAGTATCTTCATATTAATAGGAGTACTTTCAGCAATTAATTGTAAATTTATTTATTTTTTAATCTGACTCAGTTGGAAATTTAATGAGAACTGTAAATTTTCATGATGATCTCAAGTTCTATTATTGCAGAACACTCTGTAGGCTTACTGATGTGTATGTTTTAGGGGCTTGGGGAAATGCAGGGGGTGTTTAGAACATGATAGTGTTTTCTAAGTAAACTTCCAAAATAAAAATTCATTAAATTAATGATGTAATGATATTCTTTGTGATATTCTTAGAGATATTCTTATCATAGACGAGAAGCTGGACATAAGCCAGCAGTGTGCGCTTGCAGCCTGAAAGGCCAACTGTGTTCTGGGCTGCATTAAAAAAGGGGTGGCCAGCAGGGAGAGGGAGGTGATTGTCCCCCTCTACTCAGCTCTTGTGAGGCCCCATCTGGAGTACTGCGTCCAGGCCTGGGGCCCCCAGTACATGAAAGATGCAGAGCTCCTGGAACGAGTCCAGAGGAGGGCCACTAAGATGATCAGAGGGCTGGAGCACCTCTCCTATGAGGAAAGGTTGAGAGAGGTGGACTTGTTTAGCTTGGAGAAGAGAAGGCTCCGGGGAGACCTCATTGTGGCCTTCCAATACTTGAAGGGAGCGTGTAAAAAGGAGGGGGAACAACTGTTTGCAAGGGTGGATAGAGATAGGACAAGGGGGAATGGTTTTAAACTGAGACAGGGGAGGTTTAGGTTAGATATTAGGAGGAAGTTTTTCACTCAGAGGGTGGTGACGCACTGGAACAGGTTGCCCAAGGAGGTTGTGGATGCCCTATCCCTGGAGGCATTCAGGGCCAGGCTGGATGTGGCTCTGGGCAGCCTGGTCTAGTGGTTGGTGACCCTGCACATAGCAGGGGGGTTGAAACCAGATGATCGTTGTGGTCCTTTTCAACCCAGGCCATTCTATGATTCTGATATCTGTTGTTTTTATGGTTCGATGTTTTTTTTTATTTGTAATTTGGTCATTCAGATTAAAACACTAATGCTACATAGGAGCAGTTTGTTATAACAAGATCCGATACTCATATTTATATACATCATGTTTATATGTGATGGAAAAGCTGGATTTGTCATAGTTCTAAACTTGACCACTTCATGGTCCGTGCATTCAGACTTTTCAAGGTTTAGAAAAACCTCTAGCTGATCGTAAATGGGAAACTTTTCCAGATGAGCTCTTCAATTTCTACAGTAACTTAAGGCAAGTTACCTTCTGCCATCTACAGTTTCAGAAACCTCCAAATATTGAAGCTAGTTTAGCCAGAGCTCCGATATTTTATCAACATCGTGTGCTTTACCAAGTTTCTAAAGAATGGGTGGTCAGCAGATTTTTGTAAGTTGTCATTGAGTCCTTTTCATTTTCAGTTTGTTTGGGGAACTGAGCTCTTTCTGCTTGGCACAAAAATTAGTTACAGGGTTATTTTTCTCCTTATTTACAACAAAAGAAGTTGAGGTTGTGCTGTCGTTGTTATACTGTGGTTTGGGGAAATTACTCTGAAAATCCTTATGGTCAGACACAGAATTTGAGAGTTGCTTCACAAGTGCTTCTTTGTACTTGCTGTGAACACTTCCCATCTCCTAACTCACCCAGTGATCCCAACCCGCTGAGCAATAGGCATAATTGGTAAGGAATATGTCTAGAATGATGGAAGATATCTCCCGAGGTGGCTAAGAAAATGATGCACATAAAAGTGATTATGAATCTCCTATAATGTACATGCATTTAATAGGCAGGCATTCCTCCTTGTGGATTCAAATTATTAGCACCAAGTATCAGATTACATTACACCACATGAAATCTGATTGCTTTATTATCAAGAGAATTATCACCTTGTACAGACTCTATATTTGACCTGATTTTGTTGCTCAAATGTTAGCCAATCACAGCATGTTACGCACTTTTCTGTTGAGGTATGCAGTGCTGTAGGTAAGGGAAGCTCTCCTTGGTTGTTGGTGGCGTGATAGAATGTCTGCTCGGTGTCATGGCCTCGCTCTTCTGCACTAGAAACTAGGTAAATAAACTTCTCATTGGTAAGGAATATCCAGTCAGATCTGGATATAATTTTATAGCGGTTTCAGGTGGTGGAATCTGAGAACGATGCTATCAGTTAACAGTTATTGGTTATTTGAGAGCAGCGCTATCAGCCATCAGTTAATAATGTTATCAGTTAGTTACCAGGTAATATCAGATTCTGGTGTTTATTTGTGGTAAAAGTATTGCTGTCACCATTTCAAGGACCGGGGTGAAATCCTATCAGAAGTACAACGGACCACTATTTAAAACTGGGACGTTCAGAAACCACAGGACCTTAGGGCTGGAGGCACAGGAGATGAGTAAAGCTTTTCTTTGGAAGTTATGCAATGTTCTTAAAAGCTGGATATTGTTGCGTTAGCGTTGTGCACAGTAAGAATGGAGTTGGTTTCAATTTCATTTTTTCAGTGTGATTTACATTCCAAATTGTCAGTTGTTCTTTCTGTGTGTTAAGCTGAACTACCAGTCTGCAGCAAATCACTGAGAGTGTTACACAGGAAAGCAAAATCCAGGTTCAAAGCAGATATTAACGCTGTACGTTCATGCGGAGAGCACAAGTAAAATAAATGTGATGGGAGGCCGTAGACAAGAGGCTGTAGGCATGAATTTATTTTCTTTGCTGCAAAACGAACGTGAGTACTTGATAATTTTAACGTGAACGTTAAAGTTCTTGGTTGATTGTGTTGTATCATTCCACCTTTCCTAAAGCATTTTATGCCTTATTAAACCCAGTCACATCGTATTTAAGTAAATAAGGGAAACCTGAACCTGATCTGCCTCTCACTGACACCTGACATTTCAGCAGTCTGTTTTTATTGCTCTGGTGCTGGTGGCTGCAACTGAGTTTTGGAACCTTGCCTTTCTCATCAAAGTGATCTACTTTTCACCTTTACTGAAGTAATCCTTTCCAAAACTGCTTTTTAGCTACAAAACAGGAAAGTTTCATGTAGAATATCACTGCGTGAATGCTGCGAAGTCCTGTAGTAGATTTTCTTGTGATACCTATGTATCAACATACATAAGAATTGCCTTAAAAAGACAATAATGCAATATGCAGTAATTGCGGTAATGTTCTTAATGCATCTTTGTGTGACACATTGAATTGTACCCTGCTAAGGAGATATGTATATATATATATATATCTGAGCATTAAAAAGCAAGAATAGTGAAACAGGTATTTTCAGTGCTGCATTGTAGTACACTGTCATCTCATGCTAGGTGCATAATACTGTGTGCAGTACTTCACTGATTAAGTCCCAATCCTGCTAATATTTACAGAAGTACTTATTTTATACACATAAATAATTTTGTGGCATTTGATATCACTGCTTAAATGGGTAAAGCTTAAGCTGTGATCAGGGCTTTCAAACCTAAATTTTGTGCTGTCAGTGATTTCAAATGCATTCCTTTCAGAAGGGTGATCCCTGCCTTATCACCAACCTTCTTCCCAAACCTCCAAATTGACCTTTCATTTGTCTTTAGAGTACTCACTGTTTAATATAAGTATTCATTACGTATAGTAACTCTCATTCCATGTTATGTTTGATCAAATACAGGGAAAACACATTGAAACTGTATGGGAAGAACTTTTTATGCAATACCTAAATCTGTCTATTTTCTTTCTAGCCAACCAATGGGATCTTCATGAGTGCATTTCTCATTGTTCTGCCTCTGGAGTCCATGGCTCATGGGCTGTTCCACGAGTTGGGAAACTGCCTGGGAGGAACGTGTGTTGGGTATGCTGTTGTGATTCCCACCAACTTCTGCAGGTATAGTTACCATGTGCTTCAACTTCACAGTAGTGTAAGTGAACTGTTAGCAAATAGAACCATAGAATGGCCTAAGTTGAAAAGGACCACAATGATCATCTAGTTACAACCCCCCTGCTATGTGCAGGGTCACCAACCACTTGACCAGGCTGCCCAGAGCCACATCCAGGCCTTGAATGCCTCCAGGGATGGGGCATCCACAACCTCCTTGGGCAACCGGTTCCAGTGCGTCACCACCCTCTGTGTGAAAACACCTTCGAAGTGCGGTTATAGAGGCAGTCCAGTGCTGTTACTTAGGTACTTTTGTATTCCTTCAAAAAGAGTGAGTAACTAACTCCACTGGGTATCTTGAAGGACCAAATCTCTTGCTGTTACGATTAATGAATAACTTGCATTTTGGAATCCTGAGGCTCTTTCATTACCTATTCAGGTACATATACCCACACACTTGAATATACTTGGCTTGTTCCAGGTACAGTTCATCATTTTCTTAGAACTTTCATTTTCTAAGCTGTGAACAGCATTATCTGAAAGTTACTTCTTATGCTGAAAGATGAGCATTCAACCAGCACACGCAAGTGGATTATTGTATCTCCATAAGGGAGTACTGTATTGCATAAGGACTATTTTGGAACAGAGATACATGAATTCAAAAATATCAGAGTAAAATGTGACTTTCTTCTAGTCTGTTGTTGAAAACTAGTCTGCTTGATATTTTCTGTGCAAGCTAGCACTCATTTTTCCTGCACCCAGCTGTCTGTGAAGAAGTGCCTGTCTGATGGCAGCGCTCTCTCAGTGGGACTTGATGAAATAGCTGGAGCCTGGCATGTTCACATCACTGCTTGTCTTTACCCAGCAAGTTCAGAGTGCGGGCAAGAGTGAATCTAAGTCCAGAGACACTGTCTCTCTTTCTCCCTGCCGCTCAGCTGCATGGGGCTGAGTAAAGGCTCACACTTCGAAGTGGAGAAAGTGCGACAGAAGGGGGGGAAGATAGTGGCTCCTCGCTGAAATACGGTGTTTGGCATTGTTTGTAAACTGTTTTTCAAGTTAATTTGAATTTACCATAGTGCTACTTCATAGCAGAGAAAATATGCCACAGGAAGAAAAGAAGTTGCCAATTGCTAAAAGTCTCTAAACCTGGGGTAATTATTGATCAGAACTGGTTTTCTTCTCTTTAGTCCTGACGGCCAGCCAACTCTTCTTCCACCTGATCATGTGCAAGAGTTAAACCTGAGATCTACTGGCATGCTTAATGCCATCCAAAGATTTTTTGCATATCACATGATTGAGACATATGGTTGTGACTACTCTACAAGTGGACTGTCCTTTGATACCCTTCACTCCAAGATCAAGTCTTTTCTTGAACTTCGGACCGCAGATGGACCCAGACATGATACATATATTTTATATTACAGTGGTCACTCACATGGCTCTGGTGAATGGGCACTGGCAGGTAACTTTTGTGCATTTCTTGTTGATAATTTTGGCATTGATAAATCACTGAATTCTTTCCTTAAAAAATTCATAATATTTTGCAAAACTTCAAAGTCACATTATCTCATAGTCCAGAATGGCAAAGAACCACATCTTTAGAGTACAAGTTTGTATGAGCTCCTAGCAGGGTAGGAATCACACACAGAATGAATCACACAGAATGGCCTGGGTTGGAAGGGACTTCAAGGATCATGAATCTCCAACCCCTCCCACCCCCCACAGGCAGGGCCACCAACCTCCACATTTAATACTAGACCAGGCTGCCCAGGGCGCCATCCAACCTGGCCTTGATCACCTCTAGGGATGGGGCATCCACAACCTCTCTGGGCAGCGTGTTCCAGCACCTTACCACTCTCTTGGTAAAGAACTTCCCCCTGATATCCAACCTAACTCTTCCCTCCCTCAACTTAAAACCATTTTCCCTTGTCCTGCTGTTATCTACCCTTTCAAAGAGTTGACTCCTCTCCTGTTTATATGCTCTCTTCAAATATTGGAAGTCCACAATTAGGTCTCCCTGGAACCTTCTCTTCTCCAAGCTAAACAAGCCCAGTTCCCTCAACCTTTCCTCATAGGAGAGGTGCTCCAGCCCTCTGATCATCTTAGTGTCCCTCCTCTGGACCCTTTCCAACAGCTCTCTGTTTTTCTTGTACTGGGGGCTCCAGACCTGGACACAGTACTCCAGCTGGGGCCTCACAAGGGCAGAGTAGAGAGGGAAGATCACCTCCCTGTCTCTGCTAGCCACCCCTCTTTTAATGAAGGAAGAAAGAAATTGGTAATATACAGAGCATGACTGTTAAGAACTTCAGGGGCTGCAGGGAATCATCAACATAGGCAGGGTTGCAGGCTGACTTCTTCTAGTGGAGAGAATGGAGAAATGCAGAAGCCTCTTTTCTTTGCAGTTAACTGAAGAAGCAACCCTTTCCTTACTTTCCTCTGTATGACAGTCAGGTATGAACTGCATGAACTTCTGTCATTTGTAGCATTTAGTCAATTTGATAAAAATCCTGTTGCAGCTAACTGTTCTTACGATTGTTGACCCCAAATGTATGCTTACAGGTTTAAACAGTTTCTTATTCCACTTACAATTTGAAAAGTAACCTTTAAAGATCACTTCTTTTTATTCCAGCAAATTAATGTGGAAAAACAGCCTCCTGCTCTAAATACATATTTCCCCTGTACTTTGATGAATATTTGCTCACTGTATCGAACAAACATAATCTCATTTCCTGGACATGGCAGAGCCAGCACACCTACAAGTGAATCATACAAGTGTTCTATACCACTGTGACAGCTAGGCTGTCATGAAGGACTGCATGTGAGACGTATTGAGACATATTCTGTGTTTTATAAAAGATAAAATTAATAAAAGCTGCTACAACCACGCTAGAAAAGCAGCTCTTCAAACACTAAGGAAACCTTGTATCATGAAAAAAACTAAGGTTTGCTGACATCCTGGAGTTTGGGAGTCATTGTAGGTACAGTGTAGCCTCAAGATTACAAACCATTTTCCCCCCTTTGGGGCCATTTTTGCTCTCTTTGTTTTACGCAGTTCTACGTCAGCTGTATAAGAATGATTGTTTAGTAAACCTGTGAAATTTTCACGTTGGTGGTAGGCTTAGCCTTGTTCTCTTGCTGTATGGAACTGGCCTTCTGATAATTCTGTGTGCAAAATACGAATCTTGTAATGATAACTTTGAAACTTGTTTTCTTCCTGGGTCAGAGTTAGTTTTCATGGATAGCGCTGCGCCTCTGAGCTGCTGGCTGCTCATCAGCGATCTACCAGGACATGGGCTCTTGAACAGAGTAGACAGATTTGAGCTTGGCATGCGGGCATGATAAGCTGTTCAGACACAGGTCAGTCTTCTTCTGGAGGCCAAACACCTGTTTTGGTGCAATTCCATGCCTGAACTATTACACCTGCTGAAGAGCAGTGCGTATTTTTTTTTTCTCAAAGGCTTCATCTGTATCAGTAGATCAGTAGATCAGAAAAAAAAAGTAGCAGCAGTAGTCACTAAGCATCAGTGATGTAACGTGGTGTGTGCCAGCATGGCAGAATTACTTCTCACAGAATAGGGTGGCTGCATTCAGGAGAGCAGCTGCCACCCCATATGATTGCCAAGCCTGTCCACACACTGTGTGTAGCCTGCAAACTGCACGGCTCTGCCTCCTGCCAGTGCTCCAGCCAGCAGCATAGATACCATTAGTTTATATGACCAAACATTGATGCAGAAATTTAACAGCATCCAGATCGTGACTTACATTTGGCTGACTTGGAGTGTGGCAGAGGAGCTGGGCTCTCTGTGCACCTGCTCAGGTAGCTGTAGCCATATTCAACTCTGTCTTTACTTTTAGGATGAGGGACAAAGTAACAGTTGCAATAAAGTTTACTGCAATGTGTAAATGCAGTGATTTTCAGCCCTCTTAACCAGTTCCTTTTCAGTTCTCTTTCCAACCACATCTTCAGTTTCTACTTGGAGATAATGTATATATGTCATACAAACATTATGTCATAATATTTGGCATATAATGTCATATAAAGAAAGGGAACAGACAGTTAGCACTTTGGGATTAGTTTCCCGCTGTGAGAGTTAGATAAATTATGGGCTGCAACTTGACAGTCCATCCAGACAGCACTGCTTCTGTGAGTAACCTGAAGTATAAACTGAAAAGATGAAGGGTATTTGATTATACAGTGGTACAGCACGTACTTTGTACTGGGCAGTGGCATTTTGTGACAGATGGAACATTTGGTCATTAGCTCCTGTAATGTGTACCGTCCTCTGACCTCCGGAGAGGATTAAAGAGATGGCAACAAGGAAATGCATCATTTGCATCTAATAGAAAAAGCAATGTTTTTCTCTTATGCAGTGATACTGCACAGCAGTAGCAGTGTAGTCTGTGCTTTATAACGACATCTTTTAAAGAAGCCTTTCTGGATTTATTAGTTCAGTAATGATGTTTCTCTGTAGTTGGAAGGTGGGATGTAGCACAGTGGTGTATAAAAGAAACTGTTAACTAGTCATGCATAAAGCATGAGCAGTCAAACGACCTGGGAGGTCATGTTCTTCCCAGTGAATGCAAGGCAAGAGCTGGGCTAATCAAACTTTGTCTCTGTTGCTGAAACTGTCAGCCCAGCTGCTTGTGAAACCTGCCTGAGCCAGATGTGGCCAGGTGCACAGATTTCTTACACAGGTTGGTGCCCGAATCTTGCACTGGCCATCAGTCTGTGCGGTTGAGGTTAGCAGGGCTGAAGTGGAGGGTGTGTTTGTGGATGAAGGATGAGGTGGTTTTCTTCAGGCAGTTGTAACAACTATATTGTTTTGAAATCACCTGTATCCCTGTGTAGTTACACTGAAGTAAGGTTTATTTATAAGCCTTTCAAACGTTAACAAATAAATTTTCACTGATAACTGACAGAGGGGGCTTACCTAGGGAAAAAAAAGGAAACTGGCTTCAACACAATTCTCTATTGTAAATACACTAAAATACAGCAATCTGGGGATCATGTACCAAAATTAAATCACTATTGTAGATTCTTAAGGTTTTCTTTGGTGCTATTTTTTCCCAAGTTTGCATTCATTTTAGAGAAAGTTGTAGCCCTATAATTTTGATTTTACTTTAACTGCAGTATCGTGCTCAAAGCTTGAACTCCAAGCTATTAACTTGAATTACTTCTTTTGTCACCCCTTACGTACAGAAATGTGAGTGCTGAAATATGCAGCTATTGTGTTTGAGATTCTTCTGTGCAGTTCAATTCCTATTAACACGATTTTAAAGTTTGCTAAATGTACTTATGCTACACAATGAAAATCACTCTGGAATTGAAATGCTGCTATTTTAAATTACATTTTCCTACTTCTCTTCTGTAAGCCATCTTAATTTTCTTTTTTAAAGCGGACGCTTTCAAACCAGAGTGTTTTTGTTGTAAACCTGTAGTTCCAACCTCCAACACGTAGACATCAGTTCCTTACGTTAATAATCACTGTGGAGCCAGTGGAGTTTATTCATAGAATCACAGAATCGTAGGGGTTGGAAGGGACCTCCAGAGATCATCGAGTCCAACCCCCCTGCCAAAGCAGGTTCCCTACACCAGGTCGCACAGGTGGGCGTCCAGGCGGGTCTTGATTATCTCCAGAGGAGGAGACTCCACAACCTCCCTGGGCAGCCTGTTCCAGTGCTCCGTCACCTCACCGTAAAGAAGTTCTTGCACACTTTGGTGCGGAACTTCCTATGCTCCAGTTTCTGGCCATTTCCCCTTGTCCTGTCTCCACACACCTCTGAAAAGAGTCTGTTCGCTTGTTTGCAAGATGTTTCTCTTAAACACTTGAGTAAATAGTTCAGGTTTCAAAGCTACGTAGATCCTGCAGTACCCCCTTACACTTAGGCAGAAGGAATCCCCATTATAGGTAACTTTATTTAATAAAAATGTGCTCTTACAAAGGAAAGCTGGAGCATCAGCTGAAATGGAACATGAAAAGTTGTGACACTCAAGTTGCAAGTGTCTCAGAATCCACAGTTAACATTCTGCAGAGTTTTCTGTTTCTTCATGCTGATACTAAACGTGTTTTCCTTGTGGCAGGAGGCGATGCCTTGCGGCTTGACACACTTTTGGAGTGGTGGAGAGAAAAGAACGGCACTTTTTGTTCTCGACTCATCATTGTTCTGGACTGTGAGAACTCTCAGCCTTGGGTTAAAGAAGTAAGAAAAGTAAACGACCAGTATGTCGCAGTGCAAGGAGCAGAGATGGCCAGAGTTGTAGATGTTGAGGAAGCAGACCCTCCCCAGCTTGGAGACTTCACCAGGCAATGGGTTGAGTACAACTGTAACCCTGACAGTAACATCAGCTGGTCGGAAAAGGGGCGTACAGTGAAAGCAGTGTATGGCGTGTCGAAACGCTGGAGTGACTATACGCTGCACTTGCCAACGGGAAGTGATGTTGCCAAGCACTGGATGATATATTTCCCACGTGTTACCTATCCATTAGTGCATTTGGCAAACTGGTTTTGCGGTCTCAATATGTTCTGGGTCTGTAAAGCGTGTTTTCGGTGCTTGAAAAGATTGAAAATGAGTTGGTTTCTTCCCACAGTGTTGGACACAGGACAGGGTTTCAAACTCGTCAAATCCTAATTAGGAACCAAAGAGAAAATGAAGTGAGGGCTCTGGGAACTTCCTCACAGGTTTTTTTATATGACTGTTTTCTTTGAATAAATCTGCTGCACTCACTTTGTTCAGCTCTTTGAGCAGCTACAGTATATGCAACAGTTAGAAACTGCAGTCTTAAACAGAAGAGGGTAAGACTATAATATTTGCGTTTTGTTTCTGGACTATATGTACATATGTGAGAGACTTAATGAGACCACGCATTTTGGCAACAGTTTGCATGTTCATATGTGCTACTTAAAGCAGCCTTTGCTCAGAATTACTGGTGTGAAAGACAGCAGCTCATATGAATGTTGGAGCATGCTTATTTGTCATTTATATCACTGTAAGATTCAAATAGGAAAGGAAGCAAGCTAATATTTAACTCAAAATATATGTCCTTGAAGTTATTTGCTGGGTTCAAGGATATTATAGCACTGAGCCAAAATTAAAGGAGAAGAATGAAAAATCATTGTAGGTAAGTCGCAAGAATCTTTAGTTTTTAGTTTTTTACATCTTCAGCTCCCGCCTCATTCTCTACTGCCATCAGTGGAAATTTGCCACAGGAAGTCGGATAACCTCGTGATGTTTGGTGGAATAAAAAGTGCACAGAGAGTTCTTTCCTCACTGGTCAGGGTGATTCTGTGTTTTTCAGGCTCATACTTGGTTGTATCTTTGAAAAACGACTCTGAAGAAAGAAAAACGGGGGAGGAAGCAAACCCTAAGGAATTTAACCAAGAAAATAGTCTATAGATAATAAGTGGAAGAACAAGTGCTGCCTTGCTTCCACATTTATCTGTGCCTAAAGCCTCAATCCTGTAAAATGTTGAGTCCAGGATTAGACCAATGAGCTCACCCCAAAAATCTATCAAAGCCGTGAGCAAGCAGTTTGTCAGAAAGATTATTCCCTTAAGCCAGCGCTGAACCTTGAATATTCCTTAACTCAGTTTTCCCAGCCACAAGGTATTGGTCTTAATCCTTCCTGTTACAGAGTTGGATGGGACTCCGGAAAGCCTGTCCCAATGCTTTTCAGAGAAGCTGTGTAGCTTTTTGTCTCGTTTGCATAAGTGCAGTAAATCAGGAGTTAAATGACTAAGCCACTAAGATAGTAAAATTGGTGCTGTTGCACACGTGTACAGTCCAAAATAACTTCATTTTTTTCCATCAGTATTTTAATAGAACTTTCAGGTGGTGGCTGATATTTATTTAAAGTATAGCAATCGTATCTTAATTTAAATACATATATTTAGGAGCTCTGTATGTCTCTGTTCTCAAGGGCTTTTCTAATTCCATCTGACCTTCTCAGGCAGAGATTCTGCTAACTCTGATATCTGATAGTAACTCATGAAAATATTATCAAATTATGAGACCTGAAGTAGCCACAGTAATTTGCACCCCTTTTGCTGCTTCTCTATCATCGAAAAAGTGGAAAGTGGATAAAGGAGTGAGATGTGAAATTTGACATCCTACCAAGGCTCAGTCTCACTTGACCCTTCTTTGAGTAAGAGCCACTGGTACTCTGTTACCGAACCCAGAGGGGTGAATAGAGAGTAGTGGCACCATCTCACTTCAGGTATGCCATTTAAGTTCCTAAAGTGGGAATCTGGGGTAGGTATCATCTTATTTAAGTTGCCTGAAAATTAGACTGAATCTGTGCTAGCGACCTGCACTGCTCCATTGCTCATTAACAAAGAGGAATAAATGTTCCTGGAGAAAGACTCATTTGATCTGTTTTAGGATGAAGCAAATTTTCCACTGGTTGTGCCTAATACTTCTGTCTTGTTTTTACTTTCACATGCCAAAGGTCAAGCAGACAAATCCCTTACTTGTGTTAAATAACTTTAGAGCATTTCTGTTGTAAGTCATCCTCAGGAGCCTCACTAGGTACATAAGCTCCTCACTCGTGCACCTAACTTGGATACAGTTAGGCTGAACAGCTTCCGCCAAGGACCAGCAAAGAAGCACTACCTCTTCTGCAGAAGCCTTTCTCAGCCATACCTTTGAGTGTGGAGAAAAGAAGTTTGCAATAAGGCAATTACTTGGCTTGTAAACTATCATCGTTTCAGTAAAGTTGATCTGATTACATCACAAACTGTTCCAAGTGGAGCGTTAATTAAGATGAATTTTTAACAAGGTTCCTTTAAAGCAATACTGTAATAGTTGATAGTTAGCCTGTGAACATCTGAAAATCAAGACATTAGTCCTTTTTATTTTGGAAAAGTTTTGAACATCAACATTTCTGCTCGTTACAACTGGTGCATCTTATTTTGTTTGTACCGCTGTCACATGGTTATGACTGTCAACCTGTATCTTTCTACAAGAGGAACAGGAACGCTTGGGATTTCGGACCTGTCCTGAATCTATGGGCAGCCTAATTTGAAAGATGCAGCGCAGTGACACACCTATTTTTGTACAGAACAAAGAACATTTGGTGCTGATCTCTTGCCTCGGTTTATTAAATGGTTTCCAGGATATCTATCAGACTTAGATTTTCTGTAGGACAGACTGGGCGGTTGTTAGCAGTTTGTTGAATAGTAAATGAAGAGTCAGCTCTTCGGTCTGCTAAAAGATTATTCACAAAACTAATCACGCATCCTCAGATTTGTTTCTCTAAGAACTCTAGTTTTCTGAGTTTGTAACAGTTTTAACATCAAGGCATTCCTACTTTTGACTCTTAATATTTTTTTAACAGCAAAGGCATGGTGAAAATGCCACTTTAATCCAAAAGATATGTTTACAACCATTTAAGACTGTGAGGCCTTTTATTGGACAAAGAGACTGTGTTTTGTGATTCAGAACCCAGGGTGCGGGATGATGAGCCTTAGGAACTCGGCAGTATTAATTCACCACCTGTGAATACACACCACGACCTGTGTTCCCAGGCAGAGGGACGAGGCAGAACTCTGCAGCTGCCCTCTGCTGAAGCACATGGCTGCTCTCTGCACCTTGAGAACACACCAGCAGCTCCACACGGCGGTGGGAATCTTCTCTCTGCTGTGCCCTGTGTGGAATGAGAGAAATTTAAACCCAATTCCAAAGAATGTTCCATATGTTGTCATTTGCATGCAGGTTGTTTTTATTTGGGGGTGACATGCTCAAGAATTTATTGTATGGGTTGAGAAAGTTAGCTTGTGGTCTAAACTGAACTTGGTTGGGTTTTTTGAGATGCTTGTCTGTACCATATATACAGAAATTTTGTTATAAAGGTTGCTGTAAGTTTATATCACAGCAGTAATTTTATGTTGATTTCATTTCATTTACCTCCTGTACAGGATCAACCTTGCTGAAACATAGAAATGCACTGAGTCCTACAAACATAAATCTTTAAGGGAGTTCAGATCGGAACTTCGCAATGTTTTTCTCTGACCGAGTATGGGGGTAAAGCCATCTTCTGAATTTTTGCACTACCAGAGTTAAGTATTTGCAGCTCCTTGTGCTTTTTATGCCTTGTGATTGTCGTCGTCTGGCCTTCAGGTCAGGATTTTCCTAGAAATAATTTCATCAGTTTCAGTAAGTTTTCCCATTATTTTTCTAGGACCCAATTAACGCTGTGCTAGCTGTAAATATCTCTGTCACCAGCAGTGGACGATGTAACTGGGTTACATTTCTTGTTTCTAAATACTTTTCTGTGGGAGGATTTTTACTGGACATACTGATTTTAGATCTGTAAATAGATTTTGTGTGTGTGTGTGTATTTGTGATATTACTTAAATATATTTTGCTGGTTTGGATGCTCATTTCCATTTCGTGCTTCTTTTATCACTTCCAGAACTTTCCAAAATCCGTGTGCCCTCTTGAATTACATCTGGGGTCTTTGTGTGTACAGCTTGTTTTAATGTATTTTTTAGTACAGCAGCGATTTCTAAAAACACTCTAAGGATTATCTGTAGTTTAACAGTTTAATAGAAAGGATAAATGTTTGCTTAAATTATTAACACACCTTTCGCCTTGTCCTTTTCAGTAAGACCTGACTCTAAAGGTAATGAAGGTTCCCGTCTGAACTAGATGAAGCCTGGGATTACAAAGCAGAGAGGAACTGTGATACTGTATAATGCTGAAGAGGTCAAATCTGCACATTTATTCCTCTCAAAAGCTGCTGGGGAGGTTCTTGTGCGCCCTCCTCTTGAAGCAGTCTTAACGTTTCTCTTAGGCTGGGGCTGGGCTGTGAACTGGACAGTGAAGACTGCATGGGAAGTGCAGGAGAAGCAGAGCTGCTGGTGACACGAGCAGGTGCTGGGCACGTCAGTGCTCAGCAACTCTCCAGAGCTGGGGGCAATCACTGTGCGGTGCCTGAAGACATTGGCCAGCTCAGTGCAGTCAGAATTTGACTTCTAACTTACGACTGAATCCATTACTTCTGCAACATATTCATCAGTGTAATGTTCTGTAGATCATGTCTGTTAAGTCTTAAATTCAGAGGCAGCCCTGGAGAGTACCACACCTGTACCCCAGTGCTGCTCAGCAAGAGTAACTCTCTTTGAATGGAGTTGAGCATCCATGGCACAGGCTTTGGAATTTTTGTTTCGTTTAATTTTTTTTTTTGGCCCAAAAGATAAATCTCTTGGATTCAGTCAGTATGAATGTTCAAAAAACATTTCTCTTTAGGTGCTGTTATATACTTGTGCTGGAAAATAAGCATAACCTAAGCATACTTACTAAGGGGGTTTTACTTAGGCCATTATTGTGCTATAGTTTAAAACACTTCTCAAATTCAGTTCTCCGAAAATTGTCTTGTTCTCAAAAAACCTTCAGAAACCTTCAAAAAGCTTATTGGAGTGACGTAGTTGGTGGTTAGGAAAGAAGATGAAACAGACTTGTGGAAAATACAGGATTTCGTTACACTTGACTAGTTTGTAGGATGAGAAATAGAATCATAGAATTGCTCAGGTTGGAAAAGACCTTAAAGATCATCGAGTCCAACCACAAGCTAACCATACTACCCTAACTCTAACAACCCTCTGCTAAATCACGTCCCTGAGCACCACGTCCAAACGGTTTTTAAACACATACAGGGATGGTGACTCAACCACCTCCCTGGGGAGCCTATTCCAGTGCTTAACAACCCTTTCTGTAAAGAAGTGTTTCCTGATATCCAACCTAAACCTCAAAAAAATTAACAAAACCACTTCTTAGTGGAGACAAATCAGGCACATTGATTTGGAGCATGAAGTACATGAAGGCACAAGGCAGGAAGGATCCCAGTTCCTTGCTGGGGAGCAGCCCTCAGCTGAGGTCCCTTTGCTCTTGAATATGTTGAGCAATACCACTGTGGAGTGAAATACAGACGTGCTCTTGGCACAGTGTCAGCCTACAGGTGGGAAAACTGGATCCAAAAGAAGGCTACCAGTCCTACAGAGCTCACCTGTGGAGTTCAGGGCCAGTGTGAGCACAGCTCCTCACACAGCCAGGTGCACACCTCAGGCACACTGTTCAGGTCCAAGCAGAAAGCTACTCCAAATCCATGCCTGCAGCTGCTTACAACCATGGAAAAATTAAAATTTCAATCCTCATTAACTATTGGTTATCTTCTCCACAACAACAGTATCACCACCTCAAGGTGCACTGAAACACTTTGGATTCTTACCTCAGACACCACTCGGCTGAGCTAGGGGCCTGCCAGTGCTGACTGATGCCCATGCTGATGCTGGCAGAGAAATGCATAAAGCTCTGCTGATGACAGGCTGTTTGATAGGTAATAGCTGCTAACAAAGCCATCCCACCAACAAGGCCAGGATGCTGGAAGACATCTGTCAGCCTGTGACACGGACTGTGGGCATCCTTTGCAAATTGAGGAGAGCCGCCTGGTGGAGATTGGCAACAGCCAGAAAAGAAGTCGAAACTTTTTGCAAAAAAAAGTTTGCTGTATGAATTGTGCATAAGGTCCCCAGGTACCATGGTACTGAATACATTATAAATGCGTAAGAGATCCATTAAGATAGACTGGGGGAGGGGGGGAACTGACGAATTAAGTTTATATAGCTGAAAGCCCTGCCTTTCAAGAGAGTATAAACATTTTATCCTCAGAGAAAGGTTACTTCTTTTCCAGGAAGGAAAGGACCAAAAAAACAAAACAAAACAAAAGCCTGGAGGAAGAGAAATGCTAACAGCCAGGCCCTACCCAGAGCTGTGGCCAGGAGTAGGTTTCGTGGAGCTGGGACAGAGAGGGCTCTTCAGCTGATCAGTTCTGTCCCATGCACAGCAGCTCCTCTGCAGTATCACGCTCTGATTTTCCAAACCACAGCAGCTGCGTCCCAGCTGCCCACTGGGCCCAGCCCTCGCCCACAGCAGCTCCAGCCCCACCTGGGAATGCTGTCAGCATGGCCAAAGTTCATTGTAATGTGCACTGTTTAGAGACAACCCATGTAGGGTTCAATAAATAAGCACGTAATTAAATAGCAAGACTTTAGTGCTTTTCTGAAATTCATTGCTGGACAGCAGGTGCCCTGTGGCTGTTCTGTTGAAAAAAAATAAAAATGGAATAAAAATGGTGGCAACTGGGAGCTTGCTGTAC
This sequence comes from Pavo muticus, assembly GCA_016647715.1. Lineage (NCBI taxonomy): Eukaryota > Metazoa > Chordata > Aves > Galliformes > Phasianidae > Pavo > Pavo muticus. The sequence continues at coordinate 846,484 of JACDJE010000030.1, read as the reverse complement.
AACTGCATGGTAGAGTATTGCCCCCAAAAAGTTCATGGCTATCACTCGTCATTTCTGTGGAGAAGAGAGGTGCTGGTCATTGCATGGTGCTAGATAATAATTTGCAGCCGGGTTAGTGTTGCCATCGTTCATTTTCATATTCTTTCACCCCATTCCTCACTGAATAACCTTAACAGGGTTATGCCATGAGCTCTGCCAGGACCTGTTGCAGATGCTGGCGTGAATTAAGGAGATACAGGAGCCCTCTGGGCTACAACCCTCCCGGCCTGTTCTCCCAGCTTCAGGCACTCAGCAGCACCGCATGGCGCTAGGTGGGCTCCCCTGCAGGCCTAGCACAGCTGCTCTCAGTTTAGGTTCCCCCATAAAGGCCTGCAGCCCTCTGCCAAAGCCGGGCACCATGTGCCCATGGCTGTGGAACATGAGGGCCATGCCAGCCATCTGCCTGAGGATCACAGGGGTTTTAAGAGTCATCTGTAACATCCAGTCATATACTGTGAATTGGTTTTCAGTTGTAGGTCCATGTTAGAATTTACTACAGTCCCCCAGTGCTCACAAGTGTGTCAGTGTGCTGGCGCAGTCTCCAGCGTCAAAGCTGAAATAAATACCCTAAAGAGCACTCTGGTGAGGGGACTCGTTCCATGTTCTCTGTCTCTTCCTTTCTGGTTACAGTCACCGTTCCTTAAATTTTCAGAGATCTAGGATGGTTTCTGATATGTTAGTTACAGTTTTGATGTCTTTAGAATTTATGAGGCACTCAGCTTTGGATCGCAAAAAGGAAATAAGTCAGAACCAGTCACAAAGCTGTCACTTCACAGCTCATTCCGGCTCATCCATCTTTCACTTTTCATTTGTTTCTCTGCTTGTCATCTCCGCAGCAGGAATTCTTGGTCTGAGTTCTTGGCTCAGCTACAGCTCCTCTTTCACGGCACTGGGCTCACCCCAACCCACTCGATGGCAGGGTGATGGGCTGGGGTACAACACCGAGCTGACAGCTGCAGCTGGGAGCACCTCAGCGCCCATGGGGAGAATGTGGTCCTCCGTGTCAGCACAGCTTTGCACAGCCATGCTGCTGTTTCTGCCAAAAAATCCACGTGTCCTACAGCTCTGCCTATTGGCTTTTTACCAAAAAGCTATGCCAAAGGGCAGCTGTAACATACTTCAGAACTCAAGATTTTAGAAGATAGATAGGTAGCAGGACGCAGCTAGCACTTCACCCAACATCATTCTGCCATCTAGGCAGGTCCAGTCCAGCTTTAAGCCCTCTGTTAGGCTTTCCTCCTAAAGTCAGAACACCTTCCATGGCCAGAGCTGCCTGCCAGCCTCAGACGTGCTGTACAGCCAGCCTGGGCTCTGCTTACCACAGCCCTGCCTTTGTGAGCAAGGGGCCAAGCCAAGGCCTCCCCTGCTCCCACCACCTCCTGCTACGCAGGAGGGTTTGGTGGTGCCCCAATTCTGGATTTCCAGCCCCAGAAGAAAGCAAGGTTCCTCAGCAGGGCTTGCAGGCCAGGCAGGGCACCAGACATGAAGCATGAGGAAGGACCAAAAGCCCAGGCACAGGCAGGTGGGCAGCTTCAGACTGGTACTGTGAAGTTTGTCTGGAGCTGAACATCCGAGTTAACCTCTGGAGTCTCGCTTCACCGTTAAAGTAGTATTTCTAAACATACCGAGGGAAGGAGGAGAAGACAACAAGAACAGTGGGACTGATAGCCATGAGGCAGCTATGGGTGTGGGGGTGGCAGTCAAAGCAGGTTGCTGTGAACATGCACAATGCCCAGTTCACTGATACAGTTCTGGTGCTTACACCTCATCTTTCCTGAGATCTGAATTACGGCAGGGTCTGCATTTGTCAAAGGAATTTCTGTCCCGTTCTGCTGCTGCGCTTGGCTGAAAGCCCTCAGTGTAGGTCTGCCAGTGAACCGCCCTGCTCAGCCTCATGAGCACCCCTAGGGGTCTAAACCTTTTCTTCCTTGTGGAGCTTGACCTTGTGAGTAGAATTAGACAAACTCCCCAAACACATGCTCTCCGATAAGAGAGGAAAGGTGTTTCCACCCAACTACATGACTGGTTCAAGATCTCACTAAGGACAGTGGAAGTCTGGCCTCAGCTGTGGCACTCCAATTCCTTCAGCACAGTGTAAAGCTGTTTCGGTTTTGCCTTCCCCACTCTGGAAAGCGCTCTAATCCAGAGTACAGCACGGCATCCTTCTCTGAGCCAGCCCATCCTACCATGCCAAAATGAAACACTGAGCTGCAGAGCAGGATGAGTGCTCCACTGAGCACTGCTCTGACACCTGGAGGGGGCATTCTCGCTGAGCAAGCAGCAGGAAGCAAACTGTCACCTCCCACACCATGGCCAACAGCTCTAAATAGCAAGTCTGGGTCACAGGGAAAAGGCCTGCCTCCTTTCCCAGCACCTGCTGACGTGTTAGGGCAAGGGGTTTTCAGGTTCAAGAAGCAACTTGCCCCTGTGTATTACAAATCCCATCCTGTGCGCAGGAAAACAGCAGTGAGTGTTTACTTACCACCCTTCATTCAGGAAACCATGCATGAATGCAAGCACAGGAAGCTGCGTTTTAAATGTCAAAGTATGCTGTAAAAGCTTTGTCAATTGCACTTCTTCAAAATAGAAAAATACCAACAGCTTTGAGAATAATACAACGTAAGAAGAAATTAAATTACTCGTGTTTTCTTGTTATGGGATTTTTTTTCCCTGCTTAGTTCTTCCTTTCATTAAGGACAGCCTCCTGAGGTCAAACACCAAAGAACCGATACAGTAACATATTTTTCACCAGGGCATTTTGCACATCAGGAAGAGCTCATGATTTAATTGTAAATTGGCATTTGCATGTTCATTTAGTCAAATCCATTTCTCCTTGTGATTAAGAATGCCATATGACTGATATTCTTCTTCCCTGTAGTTTGACACAGCATTGACTCACAGCTTGGCTTCATGAGGATGCTCATGAATGCTAAGGCACAGCGCACTCAGGAAAGCGTACTTCATTCCCGTATGCTCAGGCTGGAGGAAAATAGCTGTAGTGCTCCATTACCTGGCTTTCTTCAGGTGATTGGACGCTGTCTTTGATCTGAGAGAGCAATAATCTCAAGGAAATATCAAAGAAACTCTCTCCACTTGTAACTTTCTGAGTTTGAGATGTGCTGAGGGAAATGGAACTGATCTTACCTAAAATGTATCAATTTCTTATAATCATTACACCAACCCTGAAGATTGGCTTAGGCTTTTTGCTGTTTTTTTTCAAAAGTATTGAATCCACTTTAGGAAATAAGCCATACCTATACGTAGTGAGCTGCTTCAAAAACGCATAGCCATCCCTGTGGGCCTTTTTCCCACGGGGAGCAAGAACTGAGCCCTGTGCTTCATCAAACATTTAGAGAGGCATCACATGCCCAGCCGCAATCTTCCTGCTTTTAAAACTTTCTTCCACCTAACCCAGACTTTCCAAACGTGTTCTAATTGGAAAGTAAGCCCCTGGCAAGTATGAAATTTTAATACTAAGCCACCTGAGATGTCCAGTGAAGAAGAAAAATTTTTAAAGAGACTGAACCTGAAAAAAGATAATCACTGAAGCAACCACTGGAATAACTGAAAGCCTTAGCAAAAAGGATCTAAGTGTTCAACACAGGCTTGGACCTCGAGCACTGCTTTTGTGCTGTGACAGCATGCAGTGCATGCATCGCTTGTGCTCCCTGAATGTTAGCTGTCCATGCTTCTCCACATCTCAAGTTTCATTTCTTATGTTTCCAGTTCTACAACGATTCATAATACAAGATAATGTCACAATTTTACAAGACATTTTAATTTGCAGGTTCACTTCTTGCCAAGAGCAGGGCAGCAGAGTTCCTAATTCTAAATAAAATCTATTTTATGCCAAATATCCTTGCCAGAGCCCTCTAATGAGCTGGCACAGGATGGCTTCACAGGAACATCCTACTGTTAGCAGTGCTTTCCAGGCATTTCTGGTGCCTTATGACAACTCTATTTCTCCCCCCTTGCCCATGCGGTTGTCATTTTGTTCTGCTGTTTTCCAAGTAGTAAGTAGGAGAATTTTCCTCTCTCAGCCACCACACGCATTAAAAAAGCAGGTCACTGCTGTACATCGTACTTCAGCTCTGTCATGTCTGGAAATATTAAACACTACTATTAAATATTTATAGAGAAACGGTTCTGCTGCTGATAGAGAAAGCGGTCAATGTTCGAGTCTGAGTCACGAATGTCAACAGTAGAGCTCTCATTCATACACAGAAAGTAGTAAAACAGTGTGGGATTCAATTGCATCCTACTCACATGAATTATTCCACAGATGTTGCTCAGTCCTAGCTTTGCCCAAACACTCTTTGGAGAAGCTGAAGACTTCACCCAGTGGTGTACTGAGGGCATGAGGATATTTGAAAGCCACTCTTGACAAGTAAGTGGGTTCCTTTCCAGAGCAACCAAAGAAACTAGATCAAAGTACTGCCTTCTCTTTCCTCATTTGTTCATTGTGAGCCAAGCTACAAGCTCATTTCTTACAAACTCCTATCAGAGGAACATTTCCTAATGTAATAACTGAATAAACTCCAGAAACAATCCCAGTACGTATCTCCCTTGTTTGCCCCATACACCACTTCCCTTCAGTAGCAAACCCTACTGACTGAAGCTTTCAACATGACAGAGCATGTAAAATACCCCAGAGTGGTTTCACACACTGATTAATACCTTCACACAGTATTGCCATCCACAGGCACTGATAGGCAAGTACAGCCAAATAGTGAGAAAACAAAGCAATGACCCTGAGGCCACACTTATTCTGCTTACTGCAGAGCTTACAGTGGAACTTGTGGCAGACACCGAGACCCACTCCACAGCACTGCCAGCACCCACACAGCCTGGTACAGGTGCACCTGCTGGGCACCCTTGATGCCAGGGCTCAGCCAGGGGCTCCGAGCCAGGCCTTGGCTGGGGGTAACAGCCTTGTACTCCATGGCATAAAGCCTGCAGCTGGGCAGGTGGGGAGGGACAGATTCTAGACACCATTAAAGAAACTCATTTCTTCCTCTTTTTAATTGTGCCTTTCTTTCATCAGAATCATAGAATCACTAAGATTGGAAAAGACCTCTATGATCATCTAGTCCAAGCCAACCCATCCCCACCGTGCTCACTAACCATGTCTCTTAGAGGGAAGCCTTTCCATTTCCCACGTTGAGGAATGATGGAGTCTTGCTAGTCCAAAATGTGTTATCACTGTCATTGGTTTGACAGCATCAATGCACTGTGCTGCAGAGCATCCATTACCTGCACAGTTGCTGTAATTGATAGAGCTGGTGATCCTCCTCTTGGAGCCCTACCTCTTTCCTCCGTAGCTTCTCTGATCAACAAAGCCTTCTCTTCAGCAACTCTAATGAGCTACAAGGTAAGGATGAAGTATGAATTTGGAAAACTTAAAGGCAATTTGCAAGACTTTGAGGGTAAGATTTTCTGCTTCAAGACACAGAGGAAGAAATTCTGAGCAGCTAGAAAGACAATCTCTGCAGAAGGCTGTGTGGCCTCAGATGAAAGCTGTCATGACAGGAAGGGGCTATTTTTTTGTTATTAACGATTTAAAATAAATTCCACCTCAGCTGTGTCTGTGCTGTCTTCATACATATGAATGGCTGTTGAGAACTTTAAGACCTATTTTGTGAATCTGTCAACAAATATTGCTTGTCTTTCTTTAACGAACTATAAGACAAATGAAGCAGTGTGACTGATCTCTTACCTCTCAGAAGGAATTTTCTGCTCCTGTGATTCATTAAGCTTGCTGTTGTGATTTTTTTTAACGTTTTGTTTAATATTGCATGAACATTGCTATTAAATATCATGAATATTGCTGTGAAACTTAATTAATATTGTAAAATATGTGGTCTAAACAATTCATGGAATGCAACACATACAATTTCATGAAAAGTGGGCATGTATTGTCTTGGAGTCTTCCCAACTTACAATGTATTTCACTGAGATCTTAATTCATTTATTTATCCACTGGCATTTATATTTCATGAAAACTTCAGGGAGTCTTCTTGCTTTAAGTAGCTCATGAAAATTGCTGAGTATGAAAGTAGAACTTTTTGGCTGAAAGAACTTCTTTCAATTATGCAGATGCAATGCGAAACACTCCTTCTTTTCAAAAGTATATAGAAATAGAAGCCATTTTGCTGTAATAAACCTCACCAGAGGGGAAAGTTTGCAAACCTGAAAATTGTAAACCATTACACTGTGGTGCTTATAGAAATTATTGCATGTCCAAGAGATCTCAAGTTTCCAATTTTACAATTTGCTGCCCGCTTTGTTTCACGTATGTTTGAGGACCAAGATCCCATGTGGGAGAGAGCCCTCAGCTGGTATCCTATCTTAGTATGGCCTCCAAACCCAACCTTCAGTTCTTAATGCAATGTGCTACAACCTAAGCAGAAAATAATCTGTGATAGGAAGGAGAAAAAAACAAACAAACAAACAAACCTTGTTGCTATCTTCTTTCTAGGGAAAACTCTTTTGTCTCCTCTTTATCTGTGGGGTAGAAGAAGAACCAAGAAGACCTGTCAGAATTTGTTCTTTCCATCATCATAGTGGGGATGGGAAGAAGAGCTGTTGGAGGGCCTTGACAGGGAAATACTTGGGAAAGCCATGAAAGAAATAGCATGCTTAGAATGAAGTAAGCTAATAACTGTGCAGCAGCTTCCATTGGCAGACTGCATCAAGTATTCAAAAGCACAGATGTGCTTGTTTCAGAGGGTAAATGGGAACTCAGCAAGACACAGACAGACTGATCCCTCACAAAATGCTGCTGGCGTGCAAGAGTGCAACTTCATGTGCTGGAGCAGATGAGAAGGGAGTGCTGCCTGGCAGTGTTACAGCTGTACCTTTTGTGTAACCTGCAGATATGTATGAAGTTCGTTTGCTGGGTATAATAATCCTTGTGGAGCTGGGCAATTAAATGCTCTATCACCATGACATAGTTCTGTGAGTCATCCGCCGTAAGTAACATCTCAACAACCCAATGATAAAACTGAACAAATGCACTTTAACTGATGCCTTGCTTCCAGGCTGCTCCAGAAACTCATTTCATTGTAATGTTTTATTTCCCCAAAACCTAGCATGTGGCACACTAAAAATGCCACTAAGACAGAGGCAGGTTGGCTGCTGATTCCAGAATTCTCTTGCACCTCTCTCTTGTCAGCCCTGTGACCCAGAAGCTGCCCTCACCTTTGAGGGCCTGGCTTTGTTATCAGCTCAGAGAGACTTCTGCTGGTTGCTCTCTGATAAAATTCCACCCAGCTTCTCAGGCTATGGATATAACAAAAAGACTGCAGGATTTTGGCCAGTTTCCTAAGGAAATGGCATATAATAACCGCTTGTGTGCCTGTGTACATTCCCACTAACTTCTGAACACAGTGGCCTGTATAAATCTCATTTCACATCAAGCTACAGATGGTAAAGATATTTGGTTCCTACAAATATCATGGAATTATGCAGAGGAGATGGACAGAGACATGCCACAGGCAAGCATCGCTGTTGAGTGAAGGGCTGAACAGGAGTGAATGTGTCCTGAATGCCCTTACTAATGGAGAGTAAATCCAGAGATTTCAAGTAGGAGGTTCAAATCCACAAGTAGCTCAATTCCTTTGGTTTTTGCTGCTCACAAAATTTGTTGATTTTATTTTGTTTGAGTTTTCAGTGAGTTGCCTTTACCCCACTGTGTTAATAAAACAATTGCTGACTAGCCCAGATGTATCCCAGTTCAGTTTCCCTTCCAGAGAATATCTCTTGAGCCCATTCTCATTCTCTCCATCTTGCCCAAAATCAAGGAGATCTCCTTGGCTGACACAACACTAGAGTACGACTAGTACCACTAGAGTACTACCCCAAATTCTGGGGTGATGATGCCAGGAATGTCCAGGTAATGCCCACAGTTTCATTCACAGCTAGGTAATAGCTGAAGGCAAAAGGACAACTTCGTCCTCCTGTGAGGCAAAACTGAAGGACTGTCATACATTAAAGGCGTATTTTTGTCTGCACTGCATCAATAAGCAGTGAACTTCAAGCACCTTCAAAAGAGAGAGAGGAACAAACACCATCTTGGCACTCAGTGCACTCTAATTATTGCATTGTTATTGCAGCTGCTTTTGTGAGCAGAGCTAAGCTTAATGCAAAATAAATACTCCTGTGAAGACGCTTTTTCAGATTCGAAATTGCCATCTCACCCAAGCACTGCAGTGCCACAGGAAAATAGCTGTTTTAAGATGATAAATGGCTCTTCTGAACATTTATTTGCTATACCATGCTCTTGATTTGTTTTGTAAAGCAATCTTCAAGACACCTTTGTGAGGCAGTTAATGGCACCCAGTGCAATGACTCCACCAGAACAAAATAGATACCCTCAAACACGGATTGATAGGGAATTTTCCCAGAATGGGTAATGCAGAATGATAGTTTGGACGTAGGTGAGCACAGAACAGCCCCAGTAGCCCAGCGGCAGCTCCCTGCCTCCCACCCACAGCGGGCTGTGTGCTTTTGTGCTGAGCACCTGCAAAGGAAGCAGGAAGCTGGAGCCTGCCAGCATTATTCCTTACCAACAAAAAAAGAAGGGGCTGGCAAAAGCTGAAGCTTGCTCTGTCTTATCTAATGCTGTCCTCACTTTGCTCAGATAGGGATTTGGACAGGAGGCTTTCCTAGCCCCTAGTGTACAGGTCTCATCTCAGCTGTTCCAAAATCCTGCTGCACAGTGAGAGGCTGTGGACTTCTTTCCTCTACAAACTGCTTCTCCTACTCTCCACCTCTCTTCTCTCCTCAAACACCCTCCCTGATACTGATCCAGAACTTCACTTTTTCCCATAATTTCCCTTTCTTTTCATTGCGGCTCCAGATTTTTCCTTCCCTAATTTTTCATCCTGTAGTCTTTGGCCCTGACAAACAGCCACATTGCATTTCTTTTCTGAAATAGCTGAACTGTAACCACAGAAACATAGAAATAAGTTTCCTTAACATTTGCAACAATCTTAGATACCTGTGAACTGCAGAATTTCTCCTGCTGTTACATACTCACCTGAGAATGCAGTAACATTGGAAGAAAAGCTAGGAGCTTGTGAGTTTTTGTAGTTCAGGTAGAATCATAGAATTATAGAATGGCTTAGGTTGGAAGGGACCTCAAAGCCCACCCAATTCCAACCTCCTGCTGTGGGCAGGGCTGCCACCCACCAGGTCAGGCTGTCCAGAGCCCCATCCAACCTGGCTTTGAACACTTCCAGGGGTGGGGCATCCACAGCTTCTTTGGACATTCTGTTCCAGCACCTTACCACTCTCTGAGTATTAATTTCTTCTTAACATCTGACCTGAATTTCCCCTGTTTTAGTATAAAGCCATTCCCACTTATCCTATCAATCACTACCAGACTGTGTAAAAAGTCAGTCCTCATCCTGTTTGTAAGCACCACTCAAGTACTGGCAGGCTACAATGAAATCTCCCCGAAGCCTTCTCTTCTCCAGGCTGAACAAGCTCAGCTCTCTCAGCCTGTCCTCACAGGAGAGCTACTCCAGCCCTCTGAGCATCTTTGTGGCTCTTCTCTGGAACCGCTCCAAGTAACAGCACAAACCAAAGACCTCAGTCAGAAGAAAAAATCAAATAAAGGGACATAAGTCCCAGCACTTCCAGACTCCTTCCTGCTTCACTAACATACACTGCAGTAATTTTGGACATATTTTGCTTTGCTTGCAAACACAGTCACATATCTGACAGAAGTATGGCGATTCCTCTCCATTGCAATGGCAAAATGGATGATACTGACTAAAGGGATACGTGCATTTCAAAGATGCCTTTTTGTAAAGCTGGCATAATGTACTGAGAGCAGTTCTGCCTGACCTCATAGCATTCTCTTTTTGTTTAAAGGCACAACAACTCACTGCATAGTGAAGTAAATAACACTCAGTCACAGACTTTTCTGGAGTACACACCGCTATCTGTTAAAGCTGATAAGGAAAATTGCACAGCTATTAAGTCATCAATACCTTGGATTAAAATGTTTTTAGTAATTGTACCAAGCCAAAGCTGCTCCTGAACTCATTAGTCACAAGGAGTATCTCTGTCTCTCCCTGCCATGTCAAACTTCTGGGATTTTGCTGTTTTCTTCTGTTTGTACTCTTTTTTTTCCCTACCATTTACATCCCCCCATGACTCATTAAACAGACACTTTTCCTGTGAGGACTCAGCTGTACGTACCTGAGACCTGGGCAGGCCTCATGCAATGGCTGTGCAGAGCACCCAGGCTGAGACACAGTGTTTGCACCGAAGAGGGAAGAAATATTGTATTAGTCATAAATATTCCTTTAAATGCCTCTTCTAAGTCATGAACACAAACAGTATTTCTAAATAATAATAGTAATAAAAATGGATTTCTGGAGTTTTTAACATCAGAATTGGAACACCGTAGCACAGGAATTGGAAAGTAGGCCATCTTCTTATGAGACAGGCAATAGCTGAGCAAGTTGCATGGGGAGTTGGGTCGGGAGATTGTTTCTCCTTATATTGTTCATGGAGACAGAGCTGAGGGAATGAAAACATTTTTTAAAAACTTCAGACAAATGGTTTTAAAAGATGTGATCCCTCAGGTAAAAAAACATCTTGATTGTTGGAAGAGTCTAGGTCTACATCAAATCCCCCAAAACATTAGAGAGGAGATTAGTTGCAGAAATTCTGTTTTGCATAGGGCTTGATGTAATAAGAATACAGAATTATTGCTTAGAAATCTCTCTGTTAAGCTCATCTTTCTCATTTCTGCAGCAAGCTCCACTTTACGGTGCAGCTATTTCCCAGGCACCTACCTCATAGAGAAGAAACTTCAAATCCCATGTGAACCTGAGGAGAACATAAAGGATAGCAAACCTTCAGAGCCAGAACGACTCACCGTCTTTGCTGAATAGGCCTGGATTGTGTGTGTGTGTGTGTGTGTGTGAGACATCGTCTGAGGAGGCAAGGCCTCTAAGTGTAGGGTTCCATATAAAGTTTGTGGGGACACGACAGCAAACATCAGCAAACCAGCTGGGTGGCACACAGGTCCCTTCTTGCACCTAGGGCCTGTTAGGGTTTCAGGCTGTGGGTTCTTCCATAGAGCATCCAAAGCCTGAGTGCTGCTGGTCTAATAAAATTATTTTTATCTTTTTTTCTTCGGAGGATTCACACATGGATTGTTTTAATTCTGCTGCCTGAAACATAACTTATACATCAAGGTATGTTTCGTTCTGGCAGAATAACACCGTCTCACCCTGTTGTGCCATTCTGTAAAGCATGACAAAGGGAACTATGCCAAAATTTGATTTAATCTCTGTGTCTTTTTTTTTTCCTTCTAATATGGGATCGCCACACAAACCAAACTGGTGCAGGTACTGAAGTGAGGAGAAGAACTGTGCAGACAATGGTTTCTAAACTTTGCATAGAAGACAGCAGGAGCTTTTTAAGGTTGAGATGAGAGACATGAAAGTGGAGCCAGAGAAGGAACTGCACCTGGAGAGCAAAGGCAGTGTGAGAGCCCTCTGGAGCAGGGAGAGCACAGAGTGGTCACAAGTCCTCAGCCCTACAAAGAGCTGCTGTCCCTGTGGGATCCAAAGTGGGTGCAGAGGGAGCAGAAATAGTTATCTGAATTACCTACGGGGAGAAAATTCACTAAGAACCTGAAAGGTTGACAGGAAAACTATGAAGGCACTAAGTTTATTTGTATGGCCTTGATAAGTCTGTTCTCTTTACATTACTTATTTTCCGAAGTAGTAGAGGATTACCTCCAGGCTTTGCTGCGTTTTGATCATAGTTATGGCAGTTAAACAATGTATGTGCAACTGCACTTGGGTGAAAATGAGTGGCTGAGGTGGTTTTCTTGCTTAGTATCACTGTAGATTAATGTGCTATCACAGGGACTTAAATGTAGAAACAATGCTCTGTTTTTCTAGTTAAAGTCTCTCATTCTGTACTGGAAAGTGAATTTTGCAAAGATTCTATAAAATTTTTCAATAAGCCGTAGTTTTAAAATGCTAAAAGTGCCACTCAGAGAACTCATTTAAAAGAAGTAAAATGGGTGGTTCTTCACTTTTCCAAGACTGCTTTCCCAAGTTCAGTAAGAACAAAAAGCATTCGGTGCCTCCCTGGAAAGATATGCCCCACAATGGGAACGTGGTACTACAAAGCACCAGCACCTCCCAGAGGATGCTGTCTGCTATCAGCTCTGTAGCACTCACACACTGTTTTCTCTCAGCAGGTAGTCTTTTTTGGGGTCTCAACTTTTGATACACTTATGAATTAAGTTGTGAAATAACTTGCAAATACAGGACAAAGAGCCCTCAGCTGAAATGCTCTCATAAGTTACAGTCACACTGACAGGAAATAACATTCTGGTGAAAGATATTCCTACTCCAGGAACAAAACCTGAGAGTTGCAGAAACCTGAGGGAGTCAGCTCAATTTAGAATCAGGAATATGAAGGAGGACAGCTTCATTTTCCACATGGAAGTTTTTTGTTTGTTTGTTTGTTTGTTTTTTAATTAAGTAGAACTCAGTATATGTAGACTTCAGTGTACATACTTCCTGAAATCTTAGCACTTCACATTTAAAATAAATTCCCCATTTTGAATAGGGTACTTAATTAGTAGTAGTATCTACTGCCCAATTAGTAGTAGGATCTGTAGACTGAGGCTGCCGTACTGGATTATAAAACATTATAGCAGTGATCTCCACTCAAGGAACGGAAAGAACAGAGGAGTGTTGAGATGCATCTTCAGCACATCAGGGATACTTTTGTTGGATCCACAAGCCTGATGATTGACAAGCCTGAGGGATGGGATGCCATCCAGAAAGATCCAGACAGGCTCAAGCAGTGGGCCCAGGAGAACCTCATGAGGTTTGGCAAAGCCAAGTGCAAGGTCTCGCATCTGAGTCACAGCAACCCCCACTATCAGTGTAAGCTGGTGGATGAAAGGATTGAGCGCAGCTCTGCTGAAAAGGATTTGAGGGTACTGGTGGATGGCAAGCTGAACATGAGCCAGCAATGTGTCCTCACAGCCCAGAAAGCCGACTGTATCCTTGGCTGCATCAAAAGAAGCATGGCCAGCAGGCTCGGGGAGGTGATCCTGCCCTCTATTCTGTGCTGGTGAGGCCTCACCTGGAGTACTGTGTCCAGATGTGGAGTCCTCAGTACAGGAGAGACATGGACCTGTTGGAACATGTCCAGAGGAGGGCCACAAAATGATCTAAGGTATGGAACACCTCTCCTGTGAGAACAGGCTGAGAGAGCTGGGCTGTTCAGCCTGGAAAAGAGAAGGTTCTGGGGAGACTAGATAGCAGAATTTCATGATATAAAGGGGGCCTTTAAGAAGGGAGGGGACAGACTCTTCAGCAGGGTCTGCTGTGATAGGACAAGGGGAAATGGCCTTAAAATAAAAGAGGAGATATTTAGTTTGGATATAAGAAGAACAGTTTTTTTACAGTGAGGGTAGTGAAGCGCTGGAATAGGTTGCCCAGAGAGGTGGTGGGTGCCCTCCATTTTGAATAGGCTGCTTAATTAGTAGTAGTCTTGCCTCACAACATACATTCTTTCTGGCCCAAAGGATATTTAAGTATGTCATTTAGAAGTGGAGAAAATTCAATGAGAAATTCCTACAAGGTTAAGAGTGCCCTTTCATTGAGCCAAAATTGTCTTCTTGAAGACTTAGGTCCTATGAGTTCAAATTCTCATCAGGGAAAAGGATGATCTAAAACTGCTCCCCAGTACTCTATGTGAGTAGCCCTGGATATAAAATATAACATTAGACATTTCTGAGAAGTTTTTTACCAGAGCATTTCTTGGAATATTCCCAAACATATCAATTTCTTCCTCTCAGAGAAAAACCCTCCATTAAATAAATGTAAGGTTACACTCATCAGTTCTCAGAATAGGTATTATTGTTGAAAAAGCACTGAATTCTTCATAACTGAATAAATTAAAGATAAGTGTGTTTCATACAGAAACAATAAAGCTGCTTTAAAATAACAGCCATAACCTCCATTCCCTCTAAACTGAGAAACACAGCATGAAATCTCAGGTCAGTGCAGAAGTTCAACGTGAGAAGGTCCAGAGGACCTGAAAATAATTCAAGTGATGGCATGTCAAACAGACAAAATAAAGTGTTGGCAAATGCAAGGTAATGCATAAAAGAGAGAACAATGTGTCAAATTTTTAACTAAGTGTAGCTCTTAACAAAGAAAAAGAAGGTCTTAAAACTTGCAAATAAAAACACAATTTAATGTGCTATGACAGGTAGTCATGCAAACTGCGTTAGAAACCATAAAGATGATAGGAAAAGATGAGAGTGCTTTTCAAGATTTTTTAAAAAATTCCTGAAGTGTCCTCCTACAATACTATTCTGGACACACTAGGTGAAAGAACACGTAAAGAACAAGCATTTACACAGGTAGTCAGGCAACTGATTAAAAAGCAAGGTTGGAAGATGCATCTATAACTGAAGACAACAAATATTGTAATACTTCAATTCAGATGAGACTAAAAACACTATAAAGAGACAGGAAGACAATGATGATGAAATGAAGAAGGAGAAACAAACACTTCTACCTGTTCTTGAAATACAAGAAATAATATATATTTTATATACTAATATATATTCTGCAGGAATTCCAGTTTGATGTAATCTAAGTGCTTGATACTCTCTGGCTTGCAGCAGTCATGAGAAGCCTCAACTGAATCTAAAGCAGTCCTGTTTCTCTTCCAGTATATAATCCCCCACAGAATTACAAAGAAAAGTTGGCTCGGTCATGAAATCCATACCGACAACATGACTTGAGTCATTGGTTCTGTAAACTACATATCTGTTCTTTCTTTTTCAAGGTAGCTCTTGTGTTGATTCCAAGATTGGTGGATAGTGGCTGCAAAATTGCTGTTCAAGTTTGGAGATTTGCAAAGCAAATTCAAATTTTCATTCATATTGGATAATCTACTGAAGGCAGGCATTTAAACAGTCTTTAAATCTCTAATCCATTTGTAACTGGCCACAAAAAAAAAAGTAAATTCTTAAGGGTGCTATCCTGTACAGATTGTATTAAAGATCTCTGATCACATCACCAGTTAGAAACTCTGTTTTCCTGGTTCAAATTGAGTTTAGTCAAATTAAAATGAGAAAGTGTATCTATGGTGTAAGTAAAGATTAAAGAATACCATTCCTGAGACACAAAAATATGGAATTGGTGAGGAAGAATCTGTTTTCTAGCTGATGACATATAGTAAAGCTATGGTAATTGTCACTGTATTTTCCTCCTTTAACTATGTATTTATCAAGTCCTGTATCAGCATTTCTCATTTTGTCTTGGACCAATGTCGGAGAAGTCTTGTTTTCTTTATGGAATATTTCAACTAATAAAGAACTTATAAGACGTTACATAGTCCTATAAACTTTGCTTGTCTTATAACCTCAAGCTATCACAACTACAGTGACGCTATTACTAGAAAACACACTCTCAACAAAGGAAGGACAAAACAATAAATAAGAAGTGAAGAAATAATGATTCAAAATACATTGTCATCTTTAGAGAGTATGAAGTCATAGATTTAGAAATACGAAGGGAGTTTGGTCAAGCTGAAACTATGCTTTTAATATTTGGAAAGAAAAAGCCTGAATACAGAGAGTAAGAAATGCTCGAATTTCTCAGGGGGGAGGCTGCAGGAGGGAGAAGGCTGAGCTTTAGAACTGATGCAACAGAAGATCATCTGCATCACAGAGTTGCACATTGCAACTGTAGAGTTGTTGCAGTGAACAGCGAGGCTGCTTCAAGGCAGTGTTTCACTGGAAAAAGAGAAGTGTCCATGTTCAGGAGCCAAGTATAAAGTCCACAAGAAAGTGTTTCTGGAACACATTCAGGACAGCTGATAAAAAGAGAGATTCAAGCATTCTGAGCTAACCAAATCTGAGGTGTTATTTTCTCTAGTACGGTTCTTTTATACATTATTTGGTAAACAAATACAGACTTGTCTGCTTATGCCTCTTCCATTGATGATTATACCTAGTCACTAATTCCATGCTGAGATAACCTGTTCTTTCCTGAAAAATAAGATGAAGCAATAAAAAAGATCGCTCTTTCTCCAAGTTGCTTTTCTCCTTTTTCCAAACACAGATGAGGTAAGCAGCCTTAGTTGACATCCATACTTATAGAGTAGAAGCATCTGGAGAAGCCACATGTACCACAACAAATCTAAATTGTCATGACTGATGTTTGCATCTAATCAGCCCCACAGATGTGACAGGATAATTTTGCCTGAATTGTTTACTCTCAGCACTCTGAGTCATACTAGGTGTCAATTATACTGAAGTTAATAAGAAAATATTTAATTTCCTAAATGCAGGATCATACAATGGATCAGCCTCCAAAGAAATAAGATTAGTTTAAGAAAACAGCCTCCAAAGAAATAAGATTAGTTTAAGAAAACAACAAACAATAATTGCCTGTAATTTTTTAGAAGGCCACTACAACAATATGAAATCTAGATCGGTATTGCTTTCCACATCCAAGTCAGATTATTTAAATTCATGAATAATGGATATATCTCTTTCATGACGTCTTGTTGCTTTCTATAGTAAGAAAAGACAAGCATTATGCAAATATAACACCTTAAAAACAGTGTCTTGTCAAATAGGCATAGTTTTCTATTTCTCTGTTGTTCATATATAATTGACAAAATACTTGATACTACTGATTTTGCTTTTTCTTGTAAACCTCTTATTGTACAAGTTTAAACAGCTGCGTTTTTACCTCTATGAATCTGTGATTTTGTTACAAAGCTGTAACCATGCTGTGAAAGAGCAGTAGGCAAAGTCTTTGGCATACTACCTACCAGCTGGTAAATGACGTTGTTTAGCAATAAAGGTATGATTCAGTCAACACTGGTACATTTCTAAAAAAGCTAGAATGTTATTTTTATTCTCATCTCCTCCTTCTTAAGTTGTTGAACCCACATGAAATGAACAGAGATTTAATTTGGTAATCTGAATGTGAATGCTTTTGATTTATATGGAATCTCTTCATAGAATTGCAAACATCTGTCACTGTTAACAGTTCTAGGTCTGACCCGGATACCTTGAGTCACTTCAGCTCTCTGCAAAATTTCCTTTAGGATCCATTGTATCTGGTATAAAAATAGACCACAGGCAAATTCAAACCTAATGGTTCTAAGACTTGAGAAAAAGAAGTTACAATTTAGGTTTAAGCCTTGCTCATTTTTATATATTACACCATTTCTGCAAATGAAACCTAACTTCTAAGGCAATAAAACAATTACAATAAAGCAGCAAGTTCTGGCCAAATAATTTTGTTTGGAAACACATTTTATAAAGTCATTTGCCACTAGAAGTACTTCAGACCTTTCAAATGTAAAAGCAGAGTTACAGACACTGAATGAAAAATTCTGTCCTGAAAGATGTCACTTGTCGTTCACTGAGGTCTTGGGGATCAAGCCAATGGAAATCTCATGCAGTTCAACAAGGAGTGCCATGTTCAGCACCCAGGACAGAACACTCAGATGCAATGAGACAGATGGAAACCAACTATCCGCAGAACGAACCTGCTGAAAAACTTCTTGGATTGTGATGGTGGATCTCACCTTACATATAAATCAATAGCCTGCCCTTGTATAAAGCGAACCACACACACATTATAATGACTACAGCTAGTAAACTGCAGGATATTACGTTTTTTTCTTCTTGGCATCGGTAAAGCATACCTGGAATAGTGCATCTAGCTCTGTGCCTCCTAATTAAAGCAGAAAATTAAGAGACTAGAGGGAGTATAGGAGAGGGCTCTCAAGGCAGAGGACACCTGGCCTACAAGTAGAGGAAAGCAGTCTTGTTTAGTTTGACAAAGAGGAGATGAAGGCTTTGCACAGAAGAACTCATTGAAGGGAAGTTACAAAAAATAACTGTGTTAAACTGTTCAGAAAATGATCTCAATTTGTAGATTGTGAGGTGCATACTGGGCATTAGAAAAAAATTCTTCACGATGAAGATACTGAGCACAGGGACAGGTTAGCCAGAAAGGTCATAGCATCTCCACCCTTGGAGATTTTCAGGGCCCAGCCAGAGAAAGCCACAGCCAGCATGATTTAAATTAGCAACAGTCCTACTACAAGTTAGAAGTTGGACCAGATGACATACAAAGATCCATTCCAAACAGTATTTCTACAACTCTGTCTGAAGATTAGAAAACAAGTATGTAGCTATAAAAGTGCTTATTCCTAGAGAAATAGAGTTCTTTTTTTCTTTTCTGTTTTTAACTACAGAAAATGGACTATAGTTTGCCTTACACAGCACAGTGTAAATAAGCCAGCACCATCTTTAAGGTTACCTTTCAGATCTTTCTAGGTACACTACGACGATGCTACTTCAGCAGAAAGAAAATTAAGACCTAAGAATCTCAATTGGAAGCAAGCACCTTTGAGAGTTGAAATTTAGACCTTATTTCTCTTCCCTATGTTTCTAACTTCTCTGTATTTCTCTGCTCATCTTTGCAGCTTCTTTGAACTCACTTCTAAGGTGCTTCATTTCCCCTGCTGTGTGTTAGACATCTGTGCTCTTAACAATAATTGGTAAAGTTAAGGACTGAAACAACCAGACACTATCTGCCAGCACAGCTTCTGAACCCATTCAGCACCTCTTCTGAACAAGATGAGTTGAAGATGGAAGGGAGAATGCTACGTGTTTTTGCTTTTAGCTATTCTGTAAATTGGAATAGCCTGCACACTAAAGATTTCATGCAGGTTTCATGCAAAGGATGCTGTAATTAGCTGCAAGTTTTTCACTATTGTTAAAACATCATGGTTTGGATTCTTTTCCTTCTATGCAATTGTATATCGTGCCTGGAAAAACAGCTAATCTCAAATGCAATGTGTTGGTAAACTGGATTCTTCAAATCTGTCCTGGGAATGATCAGGAATACAAGTGCATAGTAGCTAAAGCAATGAAGAGGGCACCACACTGACAGAAAATCAGAGAAAAACACAAATTTCTTGGCAAAGGCAGTTTCATTCAGCTCTTTTCTGTGAGCATTCAGAAATGCTTTGGCATTGTATTATTTTAAATAGAGAAAGAAAGAATGGAGGAGGAAAAAAAAGGATAATTTAATCACTTTTCCATTTACTCAGCACTCACAGCATTTATCTTTGTATGAAACATACACCTATTTCAATATTAAAATCACAAGAAAGCATTTTTGTATCACTTTAGATGTTATATGCTAAGTGTTGTGTCTTGGTCAGTTACAATGAAAGGCAAATGATGAATTTAAAGCCAAGGAGCACTTTCCATTTTCTGATGTCATAATTACTTTTAGAAAGCACATATCTCACAGTCATCAGTGTCAAACAGAATCTGCAATCACTGAACTAGTGATTGTGGCACAAGGACCAATGCTTGGCCATCATTTGTCTGTTGTCTGAATTTTAACTCCTGGGTGTGAGGCTTTTTGCTTCACAACTAAACAACGCATGTTTGTCCATTTACATGTATAGATGGGTACATGTGTAAACTGGCCACTGGACTTTTTGTTCTGATTGAAATTGCTAAAAAGCAATAAGAAAATTCAAAAATATCACTAAGGAAAATACAGCAGGGGGAAAATCACCTTCTGTGGTATTTTTTTTAAGAAGATTTTAATTTTGAGCAACATGGAGTTGGAAAATTCTCGACAGTCTCCTCCAACATAAAAATGTGGAACTTCACTTGAAAGGAAATTTAATTAGTTGGCATGACTCCTGGGTGAAATTTATTACCAGTGGAAAAACATGCTGATACTCCAGCTACACATTATGTCTTTTTACTCCCATAGACAGCAGCAATTTCTCTCAATCATTAAATAAAATGCATCATCACCCTCAATCTTACTCCTCTCGGTAAACGCAAATAAGAAGCAGTGGCAATACCCACACTGCGATTTCACTCTCAGCTGGTGGCTCCTGCGCAGCCACCTGTGGTTGCACTGTGCTCTCCAGCCTGCTCTCTGCCCTCTCAATGTCCTCTATCCTTCTCCTGTAGGAAGTCACAGCAAGAGACAAATAAATGCTAAATATCCTAGAAAAGATTATGGCTAAAAAAGGATAAAGTAGATGGCAGACAAACTGTTAATATTCTTTAGGATCCAGCATTACTACACAAAAACTGAGAACAAGGAAATACTCTTTTTTTCACTATCTTTCATGTAAATCTGAGGAAATGCTGACAGCAGGAAATTAGCATTCTTTTACTTCTGGAATATGAAATGGCACTAATAAGGTCAAATATCTTATTGAGTAGACTGCCTATAGATCAAATCCAGAACTCCGTCAGGAGAGGAAAACCTGACATTTCAATACCTCAAGACTTACTTTGAAGATCTGGTTAAAGAAACACAAAAAATGTTCCAAAGCTGTTCAAGCTAAGAATCTAAATCACATATCTTTTCTGTTCCCCATTTACTGCTTAGGGATGCTGTACCATTGTAACTCAGCTTCCAAACACTTTGTCTGGTTAAGTTAAATAAAAGCTTACTGAGCGATTACCAGTAATCGCACCTCTTCATCTCACATTGCCATCTTAAGCTGTTACTTCTTCCCACTCCTGCATTTCTCTAACAATTTTTGGTCAATCCATTGTCCTCCTCTTCACGCATCTCTACATTTCAGAATATATTTACATAATTCTTGACATTTCTACAAAATCTATGCTGTTTTGTTATCTTCGCTGTGATTTACCTCCTTAAAGGAACCATTAAGAAAACATTGCATAGTGTAGCTTGTCACCACACTTGAAATCTGTAGACTGTTATTTAAATCTTTCATTTCAAATAACATAAATACTTATACTCCCCATTTTCTCACAAATGTAATTGCTATTCATATTCATGATCTATAAAGTAGTTTCAAAACAGTATTACAATAAATTTGGTCAAAATTTAACCTGTATTTAAAAGTAGAAGTATCTTCTATCAAGTCCTGAATGGGTAGATACTCAATGATACGATGAGAATTTATTTTGGCTCACTGGTGAAGCTTTAGGATGTTCCCATATAAAAAAATCATGGTCTATAAATTTCTCTTATCAAAGGTAACAATTTAACTGATTAGTATTTGCTCCAATTAAAAGTTCACATCTGCCCTTACCTCTATGGTCCAACAGCACAGAATCAGTGGAAGCAAGGGGACATCGAGGCAATCCTGAAGTTTATCTATCTGGGTTCCCTGAAAGGATCCCCATTATCTACAGAGCTCTGCATGAATCTGACAAGACTGGCACGTTTTAGCATGGCCAAAAGTTTCACATTCTTTCATATTTCATGACAGTAAAATATGGAGGAAACAGTGGGAAGGGAACCTCTAAAATGGCTTATGCCAACACCACCATTTCCTCCTCTGGGCACATTTCATGATCATGACTTCTCATTATTTGTTTATATTCATGAGTTCATATATTCTGGTCTTATGAAAATCTCAGTTTACCTCCACATAAGTGCTTAAATAAACACAATAAAACAAAGTACAGAGAAACAACCACCAGAAGTGATTTTACATTTGCATTTCGATTAGTTTTAAAAATTTTTTCTGTCTTATCTTTCAGCATTTGACAGTATCATGCAGTTATGTTCTATAGTAAAATATAAATTTAAAAAATCTGTTCTGAGCCTTTCCTGCAGGTCTAGGGATTTTTACTGGTGACTCTAGCTGAAGAGTGGCACTGCTCAATAACTACAATAGAAACTGCTTTTAATCAGTTTAATAACTTTAATAATAACTTTGATACATTCAAGAAAAACAAACAAACAAACATATCTTTCTCATCAATTCAACTTAGTAAGAAGAACATCTGCTCCTAACCAGCAACCCAGTATATCGAAATGATAAGTATCACTAAAAAGCATTAATGTATTTCTAGCAAGATAACCATACTTGTGGCTGTGTATAAAAAGATGTAATTTGGTTATCTGACCACAGTTGTTTCATTTGCAATGCTTTGCAGGTACTGTATTTTGTAGATGAATTAGCAAATCAGATGTATGTACCTGCCTCCAAACTCCACCACTGAGCCTTTCTGTGCTTACCTGTCCATTCTTTCCACTCCTGTATTTTTAATTAACATAAATGAATAAATAAAGTACAAAGGCAGTCAACGCTTTAGGATAGGGTAGGGCACTGTTTCATGTTCCATAAAAGCACTTTGTACTTCTGTATGTCCATAGAGATGCTTCTCAATAAAAATAAGTAAAGAGAATATTCCAGAGGAAGAGAAAGAGGCCTCTGGGACATGTTTTCAGTCAGTAAGAATGGATATATTATTACCGTTTGATGTACTACCCAACTCCTTCTCTGTCTCTGCAACTGACATCCTGCTTAGGAAGGCAGTGCCATCCAGATCTCTCATTGGAGTACCATACCCAAATGACTGAACTTCCGGGTGGAGAAGCTGTTCATTTGCATGCCGTTTCCTTAATGCTGTGCTGAAATGAAACAGACTCTCAAAAAATGAAACAATGTCAAAATTGTGGTAGAGAAAGCTTTAGGGACTAGAAACACGTTACTTGAAAAAATATGTAATTAAATCTTTGATGCGTTTAGAACAATGACTTGTACGTAAATAATTTTAAATATATAGCTGAGAATATTAACATTCATATACATAGAAAATGTTGATTGAGGTACGTGCGATAGGACTGTGTGTTGACACAGCTGTAACTCTCTCTTTGGCTGCTTCCCACTGCCAGAGATGCCCAGGGCTACAGACATGGGGCCCAGCGCTGCTGCTGCAACCTGCACTGACTGCTGAGGAAACTGCAAGCTGAGAAAAGGGAATGAGAAGACCTGCAGAGTAAAGCCAGGCAAGATGAGAAGGGCAAAACTGCAAGTAGAGGATTGCTGATATTGGGGTCCTTAGGAGTCTGAGTTAAAAATCAGCATAAAAATATATAAAATATTTCAGGAAAAAAAAAAAAAAGAAAAATCAAAACAAACAAACAAACAAACAAAAAACTACAAGGAGTGAGAGGGATGACAATGCAGCATCCATTATGAAGCATCCGTTCTAGTAAGGAGCAGAAGTTCTTTCCCCACTTCACTTGTACCTTTCTTGGCTAGCTGATATTCTTCAGGTGCCTCAGTGGGGTGGCGAGCCAAGTATCTCCTTAATCCTAGTGATCTTTTGTATGGTTTAGCCTTGAAAAATGAAAGCTGCCTTCTGCGTTTGACTTGGATGTGTTCTGTATGCACAATGCTCTTTGGTAAAAGGTGCCTGAGCAAAGTCACTCCTCTGCAGTCACAGAGGGAAGGTGACTGTTACACAACAAAGGCTCTAAAAGTACAGCACACAGCCTACTTACAATAGGAAGAGGGATGTCTGCTTATACACAGCAGTGACATCTGAATTTAAAATAGTGAGGGGGTGTTCTCCGTAGGAACAAAAAGAAAAGGAAAGAAAAAAAATCAAGAAGTTTTACATTCAAAGAAAGAAAAATGAAATCAACATATATGCACATATATATGTATATTATGAATGCTGAAAAAAATGTGACAACAAACCAAAAGTTTACATGATGTGGATAACTGCAATAGAAAGGATCCTAATTCAGTGACCCGAGACTTCCCCTTTCAGTCTCACGTTCATATTTTGGTCATACCTGGTCCTGTTTCATGGTCAAACAAACCAAAACCCCAAACTTCACAAAACCAGTCCAATTCACTCCTCTCATTTCTTTACTGTTAGGTGTTAAGAATTGTATAGCATACATATAATTATTTCCTTTGGCTTGAAGTTTGTTTGCACAAGAGGTTATGCCTGACAATAGGCAGCAAGTAAAGGACAGGCACAGTGGGTTTTTTCCTACATCTGTACCCATAAGCCTCCTGAAGCCTGGGACAGAAAGCACAGGAACAAGCTTCTCTGTCTCAATGGAAGAAAAGTGTGCAGCTGCATCATTTATTAAAATCAGCGTTACAAGTCAGTGAGGAACATTTCACAGTTTTAAGGTATAATATTAAAAATAGTCAGTCGAAGCCCATATTTCTGTTACTCACAATCCGCATCTTAATGGAAAGTCTGAGCACAGGAGGCAGCATCCTCTGCCTACTGAAAGTCTCAAAAGCTCAGTCAATATGAGAGAATTCAACAGGACTCAGACAGTCTCAAGCACCGGTCTGCAGCTCTTCACACTGCCTAGTTTATTTAATTCCTAGCATGACCCTCTGCTATGGTTTTGCTGCGTCCGATACTGCACTCCCAAGGGATGGGCATGGACAGGCATTTTTCCCAACAGACAACTTGATATGGCCACAGTGTTTCATGCAGATAACAAAGAGAAGGGTTGGTCATACCACCGCAAATCAGAATGTACCATTTGTTATCGGAGACAGAGAGCAGATTACAGTGTATTTTGTTTGTTTGCAGTGTGGTCTGGCCTAGCAGAAGGCAGGAACTCAGCAGGCAACCTCCTGTGGACTGTATAAGAAATGTATCACACTTCATAGGGTGGATTATAGAGATTCAGTATTCCCAGATTTCAATGAAGGTAATAGAGAGGCAGGTTGTTCTTATATTCATTCATACAGAAGGGTCTGAAGTTTATTTTCTTCACATTTCCTTTTTACTTCTTTAAATTTACTAACAAGTATCAATTTAAAAAAAAAGACACCATTATTCTGCCTGCTCCCCTTCTTCATTATGTTGCTGGGATAAAACATTTATGTTTTCTCAGGTGTTCTCTGCCTGATAAGCCATAGATCTAAGACATCCATTTCTAAAGTGTGTTTGCATCCAAATCAGATTAACTTTCCTGTAGGCAATCTTGGAGGTACTGCTGCAAAGCTTGTCAAGATTGCAATATTTTACTTGCTTTTTAAGTAGTGCCTGCTTTTCACTCATGTTAATAACTGTTTTAAAATGAAGAAGTATTTCCCTACAACTTAATTCATAAATTAACTTATTCAATAGAAAGCAAGCTGCAAAATATGGACCTACAGAGTTTTCTGTGTTTCAAGGAATTCTACCAGTTTATATCAAATTATACAACCCTTTGTCTTGAACATTCACTTCAACTAATCTCCCTGCTTTGCTACCAAGAATTAGAACCATCTAAGCAGTGACAAACTTCAGCAGCACAATCAGTCTCTTCCTCTCACCTACCCAGGAGGCAAACCTTTCCCTAGCCAAGCTGCTAAATCTTCAGCTCTGGCTGATTTCAGTGTTACTACAGTTAGTCATTTTCAACATAAAATCTACAAAAGAACAAAAACATCAAGTTCTATGGAGCAGCACAAATGGATTCAAATTAAGCATAAAACAAACAATGAGGCCCCTGTAGATATTTTCCCACACTTAACTAAATCACCAGCCTCTGAATGGTCTGTTGCTGTGCATTTCTCCCACTGCAACTAAAAACATGTCTGGAGTACTACAATGTGACTACTGGAAAAATATCACCAAGATCACAAAGATTGTATCATCATGTCTGACAACGTACATTGGCCCTCAAGTAGAATGCTAATGAATCATAGAATTATAGAATGGCCTTGGTTGAAAAGGACCACAATGATCATCTAGTTTCAACCCCCCTGCTATGCGCAGGGTTGCCAACCACCAGACCAGGCTGCCCAGAGCCACATCCAGCCTGGCCTTGAATGCCTCCAGGGATGGGGCATCCACAACCTCCTTGGGCAACCTGTTCCAGTGCATCACCACCCTCTGTGTGAAAACACCTTCATTATGTTATTCGTTCAATGTGGCACTGCCTATTTTCCTGGTGCCTGTCTTAATCCAACACTTGTAAAAACTGAACAGTTGAAGCAAAGAGATAAATTAATTTCTGTCATAGCTGATAAAGAAGGGAGAATCCCATGTTCAAATCCTTGTTTCCCATGGCCATTAAATGGAAAAATGCGTAAGCATCCTCTTTACAGAACACTGGGAAAACACCTTGGAGGTACTCCCTCTCAATATGAGCAGCTTTACTACACAGCCACAGAATTAAGCTTCCTTTTAAAAGCTGTCATGGCTGATGAGACTTGCACTGAGCTCAGTGCATGCTAAGCAAGGAGCAATCTGTGCTGGCAAACAGGTTTAGATTCAATTAGCCATTTAGACTGAATTCACTTGCTTTGCTTCCCATTATTAAATCACGAGAGGTCTTACAGAGTACAAAAATTACTGCTTTCCCAAATCTGGATGCCTCTCAGCATATTCTAGCAGCTGTTCCAAGGCGTCAAAACTTGAAAATCAAAGGGGAGGAACAAAATCATTTGATTTCATTTGGCAATGCCAAAGAACAGACAACTGATGAGTCTTGGCCTTCTCGCAGTAAGATACAAAAGGTATCTGGGCAATTTTAATCTGCTCCAAACCCTGAATTCAAAAGGATTGGGGCATTCTTCTCGGTTTGAAGACCCAGCATTCACTGGAGATACCACCAAGAAAGATGTGTTATTTGTAAGTTCAGCTTCAAGAGTGAGAACAGCACTGCCTGAAGTCCTGTGCCAACGGTGACCACAGCATCCAAGAATAACAAGCTGTGGTCTGGACCTTTTTTTCTTACTTGCATCATATTTTTTAGCAATGAAACAAAACATATTTGTGCCATAACAATAGAAAGAACCCAGTGGTAAACCATGAGATTGAAACCTAAGTAATAGAGATGATTCACGTACTGATACAGCTAAATTTTAACTATATGTTTTGCACAACACTATGTGAACTGCATTTTAATGTTGGTTTTGTTCTCCCCAAAAATGATACTTGTGTTTATGCATTTTTCAGAAGAGTCTTATTTATAAATGTTTCTCAAATACAGGGAGGTAAGCAAGCGCGTTTATTTGGATCAACATAAGAACTACAGAATTCTCATCCATAATTTAGCTTCATTTCAACTGTTCATGATCTTGCCATAGTTTCTAGATAAAATGGTAGCCATAGCAACCACGTATCATATATACTGATAGAAATCAGTATTGAATCCATCCACCATACACAAAAACGTTAGTACTGAGCTGAGAAAAATAATAAAAAATTAAAAAAATAATAAAATAACAGCTGAGGAGTATTTGTGTGTATTGAACTTGTCATGTTAAGAAGCTGAATTCATCCACGTTACCTTGGCAGATTATGTTTTATGTATAAGGAACTATTGCAACATGTTACTCTGATGATCAAGATTCAGACCTGAGAACAGCTCTCTGTAACAAAGGATAGCAGCCGAGTTGCACAGCTTCCTTTAATTAAAGAGAGCTGCAGGACAAAACAGCATCTGTCTCCACCAAGTGACCATTTTACTAAAAATTAATCTTACTTACATAAAAGCACTGTCAAATATACATAAAATAATACGTACGACATCTAAAAAATAATAAAAAACCACCATAAAACTGCTTTTACCTAATTCTGTTCTGAATAAACAAGTGCTGCAATTTCAGTTTCAATAACATACGACTATCCTTGAGGCCTGCATAGTGGTTGATTTAGTTTTACTATAAACATTCAATTTTCTGAGCAGGAACTCTCAGATATGAGAAGCATGAAAATGAGATCCAGCTTAAACAGAACTGTTTCCAGGACTGTTCTCAAGGCACAAAAGAACAGTATTTGTACCCAGCTTTATAAAATGGCTTGTTACCATTCTCTGGCATAAACAAGCTGGTTCTTAAACCCTTGCTAGTGTAACAGCCTGGCTGGACTTTTTAGTAATGCTGTCCCTATGGGAGATCAGAACTACTCATTGTTCTGTTTTGCAGTATTGTTCACGGCCTTTTTATGCAAAAGAAGATTACCAGGAGTATTAACAATTACTCAGTTTCTGAACTTTCATTTTAAGCTATCGATTAAGCAGCTTTTTGTCAAAGAGTGTGCTCAAAGAAATAAACTCTTTCATAAAGCATTTTACTCCATTAGCTAGCTGTACAAAAAACTCCTCTGGAGCAGAACTCAGATCTCAAAAATTCGGAGATCTGATCTGTTAAAAGAACAGAAGAGGTTCACAGTCTTATTTCACCAATCACTATAAAGCAACCAGAGGAGGAGTGTTACTGGACCCAGTGTTCACCAATGCAGAGGAGCTCATTAAAGAAGTTAATTAGAGACAGCCTGGGCTGTTCTGACCTTGCACTGAGTTCATGATCTTGAGGAATATGGGCCTGGCAAAGAGCAGAGTCAGAACACTGAACTTCAGAAGAACAAAATTCCATGTTTAAGGAATTATTGGATGAGATCCCCTGGGAAACTGTCCTTAGGGACAAAGGAGTGGAGCAGAGCAGGCAGCTCTTTACAGATGCCTTTCTGAGTTCTCCATCCTGCAGTAGAAGAAATCAAGGAGAACAGACAGGAAGCTGGCATGGCTGAGTGAGGACCCGCTGGTCAAACTGAGGGATAAGAAGGAAATGCACAGGCAGTGAAAGCAGGGATGGGTGACCTGGCCAAGGCATAGGTGGAAATAAACTAGGTGAGGGGTGTGAAAAACTGCAAGAAGGAATTCTATGGGTACCTCTGTCAGAAGAGAATGGCCAAGGAGGGTGTAACCCCTCTGATAAAAGAGAGGGGAGAACTGGCTACAACAGACACGGAGAAGGCTGAGGCACTCAATGGGTTCTTTGCCTCAGTCTTCTCTGACAGTCAGGATTCCCACACCTCTCACATCCCTGAACCTCTAGGTGGGGGTTAGGGAAGAAAACCTCTCCCTCTATAAGAGGAGAACAAGTCAGATACTGTCTCATGAGGCTGAATGTGTAAAAGTGGGTCCTGATGACATGAATCCCAGGGTCCTGAAAGAACTCTGTGATGTGGTTGCTAAGTCACAGTCCATCATATTTGAAAAGTTGTGATGGCGAAGTCCCTGGTGACTGGAAAAAGGGGAACATCAAGTTTGCTGATGATACCAAGCTGAATGGTGCAGTTTACACAATAGAAGGTAGGGATGCCATTCAGAGGGACCTGGACAGGCTTGAGAAGTGGACCTCTGTGAACCAAATGAGGTTCAACAAGGCCAAGAGCAAGGTGTTGCATGTGGGTCACAGCAATCCCAGATATGTGTACAGACTGGGAGTAAAACTCACTGAGAGGAGCCCAGCAGAGAAGAACTTGGGGGTCCAGCTGGGACAAGAAGTTGGGCATGAGCTGGACATGGATCTTTTATGTTCCTTCCAACACAAGCCATTCCATGACTCTACAATTCTATTTGTTTAATCACAAAGCGATGCTCTAACTGAAACTACTGACATGAAGCGAGCAGTCATGTTGATAAAGCAGCATACTGTTGACTGAACATCTTAGTTTTTCTCATTGTTCTTTTTTGTGTGCGTTTTTAATCACCATGTACATATGCATTTGCAACAAAATCCTATACATTACACAGTAGTATACGGAAATTGCAAGCCATCTAGCAAATGAATGCAAAACAGTCCAGTGTATTTGCACAAGCTCAAACATGGGTTTCAGGGAGCGTATCATTAATTTGAAGTCAGATTTCTATTACATTACCTTTGTTCTTATACTTAAGCACATTCTTCAGGTTTTTTTTTTCTTGAAGTCTAATCATCCAGTTTGTTTAGCAAGACTCTTCAAAATCATATTCTCAATTCCCAGCCAGAAAGACTACTTCATTCCTTTAGATTTACAGAGTGATTAATTACATTTTATATGCTCCATCACCACTGAGCATGTTGGTACCATAGAAATTGATGTTTTATCTGCCCAAAGATATGACATAATAGTGTAGATACTGCATAAAACTAATTTTGGGTAGAAAAGTTTTATCTTGTTGTTGGAATGCCATATCTAAGGTTTCCTTGTAGAAATATTCCAAAAATCAATTATTTATGTAGTAAAAGAAGTGTAACCTTCAGTAAACCAGCCTGAGGTTTGCCTGAGGGATTTCCTACATTTTCATTTTCTCTGTTTCATATAGATGCAGCTCAAGTTTCTCACCTGCAAAAATCCTTGTGATGTTACAGTGTTGTCCCATGCCAAGTAATTTGCATCGAATACAGAGCTGAAAAGTCCTATGACTACTTCTTAAAATACAAAAGAAGGGAGAATAAAATCTAATATTGATTAATCCTCTGATATTTGAATGCATGATTTCCTTACTGATACCCAGATGTGCCAGGAGGTGTTGAAACTAACCCAGGCTAGATACTTGCTTTACTCTGTGAACTGGAAGAATATCTGGAACTGCTCCACTGATGCACATTATTATGTGCACACACATTCTGCTCAGTAGACCTGAGAGTCTCTAAACTTAGTATTTTTAATTTTAACTTCAGTGACATTGTTACACCTACCTGTAACCCCTTTCTTTATCTCCTCAAAACCAAAACGGGGTTTAGTCATGCTGTCAGAAACAAAAGACATTCCTGATTCTTCTGGCTCAATTTACTCCCATTCTCGTTCTACAAGTGTTCTTTAAATTAATTCTAAAACATTTTTCATTTTAGAAAACCTTGTCTACCACAGCAGGGGTTGGTAGAATGACTGCGTACTTTTCTGGGCAGCTATTCACTGACATTATCCCAACTTCTCAGTGGATAATCAACTCAAATTTCAGTGTCTCAATCATATCGGTACACCCTGGGAAATTGCTGGAAGCTTCCTATTGATTTCAAGCCATAATAATTGTTCCTTTGGTCCCTTTAAAGGCTGCGTTCACTGTAAAATACGCACTGGTGTCTCTCCTCTAAAGGACGGCTGTTTTCAGAGAACTGCTTTGATAGAGGGAAAGCTCTTGTTAAGCAGGCAGATTACAGTGGATAAAATGGGGTTCAACATGCAGATACTGATGGTCAGCCCTCAGATAATTCAAAGTACAGTTCTTCACCAATTGCTACATATTGCCTCCTTGGTTTATTCCATACAAGCTTCTTCACATTTATCACAGTAGTATCTTGATGCCTTCCAGCAGTACACACAGCAGTGTGACTAACCTCTGCCACATGTTGTTGCTCCCTTACCTTCCTCCTGGGGAGGGCTATATGTTCTGAGGAGCATTCTGCTTTAGCAAGGCTCAATCTTTTTTAACCAAGAGCAGGAAGGACATGGAATCATAACTAAAAGCTGATCCAGAAATAAAGCTTTTCCTTCAGCATCCTATAGAGTATGAGAATAAAAACTCAAGAAACAAAAGCATGGGAGGTCCATCTCAGTTTCAGCATAAACAGTGGCTGAGATAAGATATGCACGTGCATAAACTAAAGCCTAATTTGGTGTTGTGTTTTTTTTAACATGGCATAAGAAATCAAACAAACTCAAATGTCTCTGCCTTGCCATGGTATTTTTTTTTTAAATCTGCAGGCCATATTTTGCCCTGATCAGTTATGATGGCACTGTTATGATTAAAGCACAGACACGAGAAGGATTCAGCCTGAGTCTAAATGAACAGTGGCTCTTGGATTTTACTTTACAGCACTCCACATAAGAGCTCAGATAGGATGTGCCCTGTAAAACAAAGCATAAACTCAGACAGTTTTCTCCATCCTGAAGCTAATGATTATTTTACACCTTTCTGGAGTGCAGATAGATTGAGATTTTAAAGATGCCTCTGAAGTACACAGAAGACTCAAAGAGCACCATCAAGCAAATATTTGTTAGCAGAGCCAGCTCTGGTCAAAAACAATATATACCTGGGCAGCATGTGCCAAGAAATATAGCAACACATTTCCAATATGAAGAATATCTGTTACAACATTTTTGCTTAAATTTTGACACCCCAGACCAATTCTGGTTTCTTTGTATTT
Source organism: Pavo muticus (assembly GCA_016647715.1). Classification (NCBI taxonomy): domain Eukaryota; kingdom Metazoa; phylum Chordata; class Aves; order Galliformes; family Phasianidae; genus Pavo; species Pavo muticus. Next base: position 814,708 of record JACDJE010000030.1, on the reverse strand, counting down.
TGTGTAATCCTACTGTTTCTAGATACAACTCTTCAAGCAGTGATAGCACTCCCTGTGTGACTGTGCCACTATTGGTAAGTTTACATCAGTAATCCCATTTCTTATATATGGTATGACTCAAAGTCTGTCTGCACCACAGATTTCTGCACACACACAGCTGCACATACAGCTCTTCAGGTAGTTCAAGTGCTGGAAGAAAGTAAGCTGTGCAATTCTGTGCTCAGTATAGTCTTTATGCAATAATGTACTCAATGTCTGAGCTCATGGCAAATTCAGGATTTTTTATGTTTTTTTCCAGTACTCAAACTAAGCAGCTTGAAAGTGGCTTTGACAGATATACATTACACAACCATGTTGACATACTTAAGAGAAAAAGGGTTCCATTTAGATAGACAATTTTTAGGTATAAAAATGTAAATCTGCAAATACTTCTTTATCAAAAGATCATTGCCTCCCACTTCAAAATATCTTACATAATAATACATTTTATACAAATATATGTAGGATTGTTTCAATTTTAGTAGTACTATTTGAAAGTGAGTTAAAGTGTTGCCCTCCTGTAATAAATACAGCAGAGTAGATTAATGATTTCTAGGAGTCAGTAATAGCTAAATGAATAAAATCAAACACTTATGGAAGTTGAATGTTAGAACATCATAGAGTTCATATCACAGTGATAAAGTTTGCAGCGTCCAGTTGGACAACCTTATTAACATCTTGTATGGCTTCTGTCCAGTGTTCCGGGACAAATGAGGTAAAGCAACAAATAAAAGTATGGATATCTCTCTTATGATTAGACACATTTCACAATGAAATCAGAGCATCTAATATAAATGGGATGCGTATGCAATACTCATGTTTTTACAACATTATCTTTACAGTATCTGAATACTCTGAAATCGTGTGTATATTCTAGAAGCCTCAGCTGAGCTGACTAAATGTTACCTCATGTTATCCTCTCAAATCACAGAATCACAGAATCGCAGGGGTTGGAAGGGACCTCAGGAGATCATTCAGTCCAACCCCCTGCTAAAGCAGGCTCCCTACAGCAGGTTGCACAGGTAGGCATCCAAATGGATCTTGAATATCTCCAGAGAAGAAGACTCCATATGTCAAACAATTATTCTTCCAAAAGGACTTTCTTCCTCACCTTTCTTTTTTGCTAGATACTCAGAGGAAAATTCAGGGTAGAACTCAAGTAGTGTGTGTACTAAAGAACTGCCATTCTAGCCTTGCAGCCCAGACTTGTGAAATTACCAAGAGATGTTCTAAATTAAATGATATGAAAATAAGGTATTTTCCAGTAATTACATCCAAAGAGACTGATATGAAGAATTTTTATTTAAAATCTTAGGCTTCAAATGACACTTTGATGTAAGCTTTTCTTAGCAGTGAAAAAATCTGTTTCTTTTTGTTTTAAAAGTGTAAATTGAATATCAGTGTCCACAATAGCCCTCAACAGGATCAAAATACACTTGAATTAAATGCACAGAGATGATAAACAGAAATTCTAAATTTCCTTGGAAGATGATATATTTATGACTGAAACACTTCAAAATGTCTAATGAGGACTGACTTGTCAATTGCAAGTATGAATCAAAATATGTAGGAACTGTGGTCTACAAAGAGAAAAATCTTGTTATAAAAAATAATAATAATTAAATTGTAAAAATAGACAAGAGACGGGCAGGTATTTTTCCTCTTAAAAGGAGGGTGGGAGAAAAATTCCTTGTTGCAGCATAGCATATGTGAAGAGAAAGGTAGTAAACATAGTTTTAAAGGCCTGCTTTCAAAAATGTCTGTGTTTCTGATACTACTCCACAATCAGAGGTAGGATGAAGCTGAAACCACAACTATTCCATTATAGTAAGCTATGACCTAGTTAAGAAGCCACCAGAAATGGATGAAACATATACTTCATGGCTGAATAGATGCAAATCTCTTGACAAACATCCCCAAAGGCTCAGTAAGTTAGTTCTGTTCAAAAGAGACAACAGTCTAAAATGGAAAAATAATGAAAGAGAGAGAAAGCGTAGAGTTTTAGATGAACGTCAGCAATTACTAAAGGCCACATTATTGCTGTGGAGAAAAGCAGAGCTCTTTGGAGAGGTACTGAAAATGCCTACATACTGCTTATTCTTAGGTTGGTATAGTCCCAGAAACTGTGTTGTGGCCTAAGAGTACTGCAGAACAGTATTTGAAAGTGAAACAGTTAGTACATAGAACACTAGCCTCCTTTAGAAAGAACATTACATCACTCATTTGAAAGCTATCTTGCCTGTTCCTCAGGATATTAAAAAATATCAGACAAAATCTGAAGTATTACCAAGTGATGTTCTAAGAAAATAAGATTTTATTATGCTATGTTGGAATTAAGTGGTACATAAAACAAAGGCAACATCTGACAGTATTTCTTCAATATTGTAATGGGCAGAATACTTTTATTGTATGATTTTGCAGAATTTACTTTGCAGGACTAATTTTTTTATGAAAAAAGTCAAAGATCTGAAGTATTTTCTATTATGTAAATTTGTACACATTAAAAGCCCAAAGACTGATAAAAATCCCTGAAGCAATTCTTTGTCAGATTAACTGCTTTTCTTTTGTATCCTGAACCCATGCTTTAATTTCCCTGCAGGTCATCAGAGAAACAATAGCTGGAAGTATCAATGAGAATTAATTACTGGTGATTAGGTACTGCAAAGTCAAGCAGCTGCCCAAGCTGGCCAACTATTCGATTCGTGCTGTGCTCAGAGTATGTTGGCTAAGATCCCTCCTGAACCTAAACAACACAACCGTATGTGAATAAATGCCAAATAAAGTATTTGTATTACCCTATTTCCCTACTTTTCCAACACCTTGACTATGGTAAATGTTAGAACAAGAAATAAAGAACAAATACATCCCCATAAGTATATTTTTGTCCCTGGAATCTTACCACTTTTCACTTGTGCATGTGCTGTTTGAAAAAATGTTGGTGTTTGGAGGACATATGTGGAAACACAGTCAACTTGACATGCTCTCCAAAGAAAAAGAAACAAGATCATGAACTATAAAGTTGTGATTTAAACAGAGGCATTACACTACATCCAGTATCGTTACACCAAATAAACACTGACATTACAAATTTAATGATATTCTTGAGACATTCACATTAGCACCATTGGTCTTTTATTTATTTCAAATTACTCTTTTTATTTACCTCAGCAGGGTTCTACAGCAGCACTCCCCAGACTGCTCAGACTCCTATGGGGATGATTTATGTTGTCATTCCAATATAATGTTTCCCATAATTGTACTGTGTTTAAAAAACATTAGAACCCAAGGGGCTAGACAAGGAGTTATAACATTAACAGCATGCTCATATAAATCAATTTACTCCCTCAGAGGGAAAAAAAATGAAAAAAGAAGTTAATAAGATTACAGAAAAAAAATTGCAAAGCCAATGCAAGGTTACCATTATCAGTATGTTTAATCGATGAGTATAAATGCATCACAGATAAATTCTGGGAATGTAAGCATAAATAGGGATTCATTTCTACATTTGCATTGCTCGATGTTATTGACTTTAATAGACATTAATCACAAAGGGGGAGAAATGGGATTTTATGGAAAAGACTCAATACTAGAAGGTGGTGAACACCCTAAGTGTTGTATAACATTTTGCAAGAGCTCTCAGAACTGTGTAAGATAAACCTAATATTAACAGTGGATATAACTTCCTAATTATATAATTCTAAAGGATCCAAGTATATCAGAGGGATCAAGGAATAAGCTGTGATTTCAGAAATGCTGACCATTAAGACAAAACCTAGTGATAGGGTTTTTTTGGATAGAAAAACAGGAAATTCAGCCTTTCCTTACCATTATCTAACAAAATACCTTATAAAAATAATAAAAAAAACTTTCACAAGTCAACTTTTAATATGCTTAATGCAATGTGCAAACATAAGATAACCTAATATATTCAGAAGATGGATTATTCGTAGCTTAGTCTGATCTGAGCCTCCAAATGTAGCATTGTTTGTTGCATTCACTGATCTAATTTTGCTGTGCTGTAATTTTATTCTAAGATGCAGCAGTCACTTAGTTTGGAATAGATTTAATGTGATAAAAAACTACAAGACCGCACGGGGCAATGTGTATTAAAAAACACAGTTTTGATGTACTCCCTGATAAAAATGTAGCAGTTCACTAAGCCTACAATATTTTTCTCTCTACAAAAGATATTAAGCAATGCACACACCGTAAAATTCCTCTGCAGATGTACCTGAGGGATCGATGGAACTGCTGTTGCTTTAGTGAGCTCATCCAAAGCCTCTTTATGGCAACTCTGTTTTTGCAAGGCAACAGCTAAGTGACAGCAAGTTTCAAACAACTGAAACGTATGATTAGAATTACAAATCAGTTCTGTAGTTTTAGTCTTGGTTAAGTTCATTTTATTGTAGTGAAAATTAATTCTACTCTTTTTCCTGTGCAGCGATCCTATGAGGATGGATTCTTAGCAGTCTGCTGTACAGGATTTAATGGAAATATGCCACTTTGCAGGAGCTGAAGATCTAGCACTTTGAACACAGGTTAGTGAACAAAAACACTTGCTGCCAATGTGAGAACTATTTTATTATTTCATATCACAGTGTTTTCAGTCCTTCTAATAAGCAAGGAGATGTTTCATAATGCTAAGAGCCACTAACTTATCACAATACTAAGCCACAAAGATGAGTCTATTTCAGACTTGTAAAAAAAATCAATATTTGGAATGCTAACATAAAATAATATATAAATTTCAAACTGGACTGGTTAGGTGACAAAGGTTATTATTACAGAGAAATTACAGCATCTAAGAAATAAGGACATTTTCAGTCAATCAGACATTTTATTTTAAAAAAATCAGAAACCATTGGGTTGTTCAGTATGAAGTATTTCATTTAAGCAGCTACTACAAAACTAGGAAACCTGGAGAACCCAGATAATGTACTGCAGGACAGATTACCTGAAGATTTTGTCCTGGAGCCAAAAAAATCCTACAAGTTCACACACCTTAGCAGTTGAAAATTGTGCTGGTGGCAGCTGCAATAGAGGCAGGATCTCTGGATGTTCAATATTAAATTTGCAACAAAATTATAAATCGTAAACCTAACTAATTCCCTCCTGAACAGAAGGGAGTTGCCTATTGACTGTAATGCAATCAGACTTCAACACCTTTTAAAAGATGGGGCAATAGCAAAGGCTTCAAGGGAAATCTGAGAAGTAACATGAAAATTAGCCTTCATGCTTTTTGAATTTATAGCTAGGCCTTTTATAATTTTCTGTGGTACACTGCGAAGTGTGTACACCAACGCTGGGGACAATAACACTGGCAGTGATGTTGGTCATACTGCACCAAATTAACATTCATCATTCAGAACTTTAGTCTTTAGTCTGCTTCTTTTCTGCTGGTGACCCACACCGCACATCCTCCCAGACTTCCTAGCAGTTCTTCAGGACACTGTGAGTCAAACAAATAATTCAATTCCATAGCACTTGACTAGCATGTCTTGTTCCCATGCTTAGGTACAAACAGATTGGACTGAATAAAAATTTACAAGAAAACTGTTTCTTTCTCATTTACACTTTACTCTCCAATACAAAGTACAGCACATGGCACACATTGTCTCTCTTTCTCTCTGTCTGTGGCATCTTGTACAACACAGGTTCCTGGTTTCTTACACTAAAACATCTTAAATGTGATGCAATGCTTTGTGGCTTGCAATCTGAAAGGGAAAGATTATCGTAAATTTTGCTGAGTTTTCATATAATGTTGTGGACTCAGTACGTATTCAGGCAAGTTGAAATTGATGATGAAAGAATAGGGCTGAAAGAGCACAAACATTTCTAAAATTCTGTCAGTTATTAAATTAAGGGTGGAACAAAAACCACACTGAGATCAGAACCAGTCCTTCCCTTCAGGCCAAGAAAAAGATATGCTATTCTTTTATGAAATGCCACTTGCTCAGCATATTTCCATTCAGATTCCAAAAAGGTGAGCGGGCTTTCTCCTCTGACCACACGTAACTTAGGAGTACTGGACTTCACAAAAAGAATACTTATTTCTTGTCACCTCATGTGTTTTGTAGTCTTCAGAATTCACTAAGGTTATTGAGGTCACTGTTGGGTGGGTTGGTTGTTTGACTGCTTGCTTGATTGCTTGTTTTGGGGCATTGGTTGATTGCGTTTTTTTGGAGAGGGTTTGGGGTTTTTTGAATGATTTTGGTTTGGGATTGACTGCTTGGGTTTTGTGTTTGTGTTTCTTTGGTTGGGGACTTGTTTTCTTGTTGTGTTTTTGTTTGTTTGTTTGTTTGTTTGTTGAGGGAAACATTTAGGAAACAAAGCTGCTCCCTGAGAGAAGCTTCCAATTTTTATACAGTGAAACTGCAGTTGTTATGCAAGCATGTAACAACAGGGATGAAAGCAAGGAGCTCTGGTCTCCTGTTTGTAATCAGTGACACAATTTGATGATTACCAACTGTGAATAGTTAGCACCCCCGTCAAAAGATAATTACACTCCTTGAAAGGACACTGATATTCAAAGAGGTTCCTCTCAAAGAAAGAGGCAGCAAAAGGTCATGGTGAATGGCCTGGGCCTGGCCTCCACCCACATAAAAACATGGCAGCAACCATTTTGTGAATAATTCATTTACTTTGTGGGGCTGAAGAGTGTTTGAAATGCTATTTTTTCTCCAATATGTGTTGATAAATAGGTAGAAATACTACATTAACTGCTTCCAATACTTTTGTCTCTTGCTACCTGTTACTATTATTCTTTTTGTATGTTTCAATACTTGCGTTTTAATTAATTAGTAATACTGAAATGAATTATTAAAAGAAAGCTATGCTGTTCTGGACATTAAATCAACGAACATTTGTTCATTTAACTGAAAAAAAAAATCTATGTATTAAAAGTTATCCACAGTCCCTTGAAAAATGTAAAATGTGGACTCGATGTAAAAAAAATAAAAAATCCTGTGATGGTCTCTGCAAAATACTGTAAGTTTTTCAACACACCAGTGCTTAGGTTCAGAGAGATGCAACAGAAGTGACCCAAAAGGAGGGAGAGCAGCAGAAAAACACCACTGCATAGAATGTGGGAATGCTTCAAACGTTTGCCCGCATCCATCCCAAGGTTTTGTATGCAGTCTCAGTGCTTGGTAATATACCTTTAAGTGTCACATGCCACAAAGAAAAAAGCAATGCTGAGGGGAAGTTCTTTTATGGAAATGCCATTAAGCCTATCTGCCTTTTAAGGACTTCTACAAAATCTAGGCTCATGATAATGATGAACAAGAGATCTTGGTACTCAGCTTAATAATGTAGTAAGTTACTTTCTTTGTAAATCAACAAAACACAGACCTAGTGTCTTTTGGACATGGAGCACAGTGATGGACGGAGAGAGAGAGCTCTTGGGAGAAATATGGATTGCTACATTAAGTTGCTTCTAAGAACTAAAAACACAGACAGAAGATGACCAGGGCCAGAATTTTCTCAAATATTTCTTTCAGTCAACTCAGTTTTCTGTTGTGTATTTATCAATGAAGTGAGTGATTTAACTTATACATTTGTCCCTTCTTTCTTTTGATATTTTCCTCCAAAAAATATTTGGCTTAATTTCCCCTTGGCCTTTCCATTCTGTATGAGATGGTATCAGCTGGTATTATAAGAAATCAGTGCTCTTTCCCTCTAGTCCTCCTCTGCAAGATGGTGTTAAAAATTTGGCTTGAATAAGACTGAACCACCATCAGCATTACGCTTATCTGTGACTGTTTCAGAATAGACACTGTCTCGTCTTTCTTTAAAAAAAATTAGTACAAGATCAGTAAACAAGAAGGTTATGCACATATTGATCAGTTACTTTTTGTAAGTCAGTGCATCGGCCATGTTAAGTTTCCTCATGAAGGAAGCAGGTAAATCACGTGAATTAAAGAAATATTGCATTTATTCTAGTCTTTTCATAGTAGGATTTGACAATGCAGTGCATGGAGCCACATTCCAGAAAAACCTGAACCAGCTTGCTGAGGGATTGGGTAAGCACAAATGCATGAGAGACAACTGGAGAACAACAGGAAACCCAAAATCCTGTTCTCTCTGCAGAGTCTGTGTTCTTGAACTAACTTTCATCTGTATGGGAAGCAGAGGCTAAAGCATTCTCCTAAGAGCTGACACTCATAAATCCATTACCAGGAACATATTAGGGCTTATTATTATTTTTTAAATCACAATGAGAGATATTTAGCCATGAAAGCATGCCTGTACTATGTGGGAGAGCAGTAGGGAAATCCCTTCTGAGCATTAAGGTATTTAGACCACATCTACCAACCTCTAAAACAGTACTCAACCCATCAGACTCCATTAAGGGCAGAAAAGGAGACCAGCAACTGCAGTTTGTACTTTGCAGTGCCTGACTTTGCAGACCTTAATCACAAGCACAATTTTGGTTGGCCAGACTAGCAAATATAAAACACAACAAGCCAGTTCTAAACTATTAGCTCATTTAGGTTCAGAATAAAACCACTGGAATGGCAAAATAAGATACCTCTCAAACCTGTGCTGTAGAATACATGAAAATCTAACTCATAACAAAATGCCATTGTATGAAAAACAACCTTCATCTTAGCTGTAATTTTCCTGCCCATATGTGCTAGAATTACCTGCAGAAGAGATAGTTCAAACAGTGCTAATAAAATCGAGCAGTTGTGTACAGCGTCTACTTTTAAAGATTAAAATCATTTTGCCTGTATGACAGGCAGGATCTGCAGGACAGTCACCTTCCCCCAAATTGTAATGTAGGTCTTGAGAGCACAGAAGCAGGCTGCTCTAAAACATGGAAGCAATTTGCCTTGGAGCAAAAAATGGTAGCCAGTAATGACAGTCTATTTTATGCACCAGCAACTGAGGAGGTGATAAAGGGCTTAAAAA
>JACDJE010000030.1:777998-805696 GCA_016647715.1 Pavo muticus | reverse complement strand
AAAAAAAAAAAAAAAAAAAAAAAAAAAAAAAAAAAAAAAAAAACCTATTGCTAGGTTAGAATCATAGAATCATAGAATCATAGAAAGGCTTGGGTTGGAAGGGACCTCAAGGATCATCAGGTCCAATCCCCCTGCCACAGGCAGGGCTACCAACCTCCATATCTAATACTAGACCAGGCTGCCCAGGGCCCCCATCCAACCAGGCCTTGAACACCTCCAAGAACAGGGCATCCACAACCTCTCTGGGCAGCCTGCGCTAGCACCTCACAACTCTTGGTAAAGAACTTCCCCCGATATCCAACCTAACTCTTCCCTCCCTCAACTTAAAACCACTTCCCCTTGTCCTGCCATTATCTACCCTTGTAAAGAGTTGACTCCCCTCCTGTTTATAGGCTTCCTTTAGGTACTGGAAGGCTGCAGTGAGGATCTTTGAATTATCCTTTCTCTAGTTCACAAGGGAAGCATGAAATGGGTGTCAGCTGCTGAACATGTATCATCTGTGCTTCAAAATACAGTAATTCTCTTCATGTGCTGCGCATTAAGTGCTTTATGACAAAGCCTGCTGGAACCAGTCCTTCTTGGGAATGGAAGCAGAGGAGTGCCTGATGTCTTGGTTCTGGCTGGGCTGAGACTGTTTATGCAAAAATCTTCAGCATCTGGGTGGTCCTGACTACGCCTGATGCATCCAGGTGCAGATGGCTTCTTCCAAAAACACAGTATTGCAGTTTGGTGCCTAAATTCTTCCTGAGCCTCACTTCCAACCCCTAGGTCCTCTATCTGATCTGGCAGTTGGTGCTATAAAGACATACAGTCACACAAATTCACCACAGAAACTAAGCATAATTTTATGAAGCCAAGAGTTATTACATATGCTGTTTTTAACATTAATTGTTTTAATCTTTATAAAAATTATAGAATGCTTTTACATACAAAATCAATCATTTTAAGTCCTACAGCTGATCCAGCATTTCAGCTGAAATCTGAGCATCCCTGGTTGTGTGCAGCATCCCTCCCCCTCCTCCTGCAGCAGAGCAAAGCTAACCAGACCTCAGATATAGAATCCAGAGAACAAAGAATCTATCAAAAAGGTAAACTAATTCATATTCTGCCTGATAAACAGCACAGTAAGGCCTTACATTTCTTTGTACGGATTGGCATGTTCTGCCATTAAATCTTAATCAACTGAATACTGGTTTTGTTATACAAAATGGGCTAAAAATTACAATTCATACAAGACATGGTAGTTATTATTAAAAAATTGGAAAATAGTACTCACAAACATCATTTTGAATGTAAATTAGAGATGTGGTATCTAATGTTAGGTAATCTAATATTCACCATTGTATGCTTTTGCTTTAAAAAATACGAATGCTTTCTGCCCCTAGATGATTTGGTATGCTTCCTTGTCAGCTTTCTAAACAGATTTGCATAGCATGTACCCCTGATTTGTAGAAGTCTGGTCAGGGGGCGGTGAATAAGATGCCTAGTCTATTTTCTGCATAACTGCAAGAGCAGGGAAAATGCTCTCAAAGTTCTCATCCAATGATACATAATAAACTTTCAATACCTTCACTTTCCTTAAAAAAAAAAAAAAAAACAAAAAACAGAAGATTTTGTAGACTGCTGGTATCTATATAGACATAGGAAACACTGTAGGAAACACTGCCATAGGCAAAAGCCATCTGTCCAAAGACCTTGTGTTTCCACACAGCTGCTCTGAACATACTTTCTTTACTCAGAATTAGAGCACAAAAATGACACTGTTGGAGATTCTAGGTTCCTTTGCCTCGTGACAAAGGAATCACATAGAAGGATAGAGAAAATTTATCCCTCACCCTATAATCAAGTAACAAAAGGATAATGCTGGACTAATAGACCTTTTTCTCCACTGTCAGTTGTCACTGGGTATTGGTATTCTGCTTCCCTCCTGTACATGGGAATACATGGGCATTATGCATCATAAAGTACTGTTCTTGCATGCTCCTGGAAAAAAAAAAAAAAACAGTAAGTGTGCTACCCGCTCGTTTTTCCACAGCTTCACTTTATTTTTCCAGGTAAGATACAACATAGTAAACAACGTATCACATAGCAGTATCTAATCTTAGGCTTAGGCACCAACATCCTCCTCCAAAAGAAATATTCATAACTTACTGGGAAGCAGAAACAGAGAAATCCTACATACAAATTGCCGTGGCTGGCTGAGAGCAGCAAGCAAGACACAGTTCTCCACAAATTCAAACTTAAGACACAGCTGGCAGTCACTCATCCTCAGAGTACAGGTGTGTTACTTCCATGTCTTCCCACAGGTCTCCTCAGCCTCCTAACACTGCCATGGTATGGAGCACTGAACCACCTTTTCCCAGCTATGTCCTGGTTAAAAGCAGATGATGGGTGAAGTGATGAACAGCAACATAACATTATAACATTAAATAATATTTTATGAAGAAAACATCAACTATGCAGCTTTAGTACCGGCTATCTTCCTACCTCAATGAAAAATAGAAAAGTAACCCTTTCGGTCATGCATACAGCAGTAGCTACTGGCGTCTGGAAATAATTCAGCACAGACATCCAATGACATGAGGAGAAAATGTACAAAACTGTTGATGAGAATATTGATAGAATTTATGAACCTAAACAGCTGGGAAAGCAAACAAGGAAATATTACATTCTAAGCAAAAAGTCATTAAGAAGCATCAGGATAGCAATAGTTTGCAATTGTATTGATACTACAGTTCTTTCCTTTCAAGACAACTTCTAACATTTATACCGTAGATTTTCTCCTTCTTGAAGAATGCAATATGCACAAACCATGCAACAAATTTCATACCTATGGAATTCAATAATGTTAAATTGTAAAAAGCTCTCATCATTTCAAAGCATTAGATTTAGATCAGATAAAATTATTTCTACATTAGATTCTGAAGCATTAAATAGCCAAAGTTCAGATCAAGTGTAGCAATCTGTCTGCCTATATTTTATGACTTTGAGTATGTATGTTTTCAGACAGCAATCACCTCAATGTGCTAGAGAAAAATTTTTAACTGACTAGACATGAGTTCATGGTTCTCCTCTCCTCTTTCCCCTAATGCTCCTCCTGTGCCATTAAATTTTGCATTAAGGACGTTGCCACTTTTAATCACAAACCTCTCCTTCAGAAGGTGAGAACAAATATCACGAAACAAACATGTGAGTTAGCCAAGTTGTAATTCACAATTCAGTGTTGGCAAGCATAAATAAGCAAAATTGCTTCAATTCCAACATACCGCATGTAATGCCTTTGCTTGTTTATAGCTTATATAAATTTTGAAAAAGATCTATGCATGTGAAAAGATCAGTGCACAAGTCTTATTTTACAGAGATAATGCTGAGAAAAGGGTCAGAAGTTAATCATATGCCTCTACAGAAGATCAGTTTGTCTACCTGGGGAATGTAATCTCCATGCAGTTTTAATCCCTGGAGGTATAAATCACAAGAGAAGATGCCGCCTTTGAAGACGGTTGTTGTTTTATGATCTGGCACACAGAAAGAAAAATAAGCATTCAGCCATCAGAAGTAGCAGCAATAATTATTCAGCATTCTAATACCTAATTCCTAAGCATTTATAATCTAAAACACCGCTTTTACCAACAGCCTGTTTTAACATGGTCCCAGTTTTTCCAATTTAAGATCAATCACCAGAAAAACAAACAATATACTGCTTCTGGTTTTACATCTTTGTCATTAACAAAAATAATTATTGCCCTTCACTGTGTATAAATGAAATTTCTAAATGATTACATGTTCAACAGGAGTGAGCCCAAAATGTCTATGCATTTCTTTCCTTTTATTTTTACGTTTTATTATTCTCTGAAAACCTCAATTTAATCTCTGTCTTTGCAATCTTCCAACTAACAGCAGCTCCCAAATAGCCGCCAATGTATTTAAAGCAAATTGAGGGCTTGAGAGGACTGCTGCAGAAATGTTCCTCATGCAATGCTTGCATGTTTCTTCCAAGGGGCCATTCTAATGAATGTTTTGTCAATAAGGTTAGATGAACCGCAATGGAATTATTCAGCACATAATTACACATGAATTCCCACCTTGCTAAGAAGCACGTGGCGATCACAATGCTTGTCATTCTCACACAAGTTTGCTTTTTCTTCTTGTAATTCCATTAAACTGAAGTCACACACATACCTGTAAGAGTGAAGGCTGTCCCTTGGGACTTCTATATTTCACTGCATACTTACTGTAAAGGAATCAGAGTACCATGGTTAGGGCAAAGTATTCTATTTATACAGGTGTGCATCCTGCAGGGCTGGTACTTATATGCTGTCTCTCACACACACAGTGCAAGAATTCCAGGACTGGAGAACAGTAAGAGACAATCCACAGTTTTGTAATAGATGTTAAATCAGAAAGGATTGCATCTGCAAAAAATGTTAATTTTACAAAACCACTAAGTACAAAAGAGATTCTAATCTATAGCAGTCTAAGCAACCTGGAAAAGAGATGACATCGGTGTCTCGGGAGATATTGGATAGAAAAGCCAATGACAATGGGGGATTGTCATTACAGTTTATAAAGGATTACAGAAAGGATTGGCACCAACTGTCTGTACTTTCCATGTGGATTTAAATTTAGAGTGGAAAAGAGAATGAGAGAATGGACAACATTTATGTATAAATATATGAAACAAAGGGAGAATTCACCAAAAACACAAAGAGACAACCAAGCAGGAAAAATGACATAAACGTACCTTCTTCTATTTAGAACTGTATCTTGACGCACAAGTAGGTAAAGAGGGATCTCAAAACTGAACACAGGCAAAGAAAGATGCAATAGACACATCAAACTACAGCAAGTTAGACATATTCTGTACTATGACTTAATCTTAAAATTAGTCCAGAAACTAAACAGGCAGTGAAATTTCTTCAGCACAGCACTTGTTCCAGTAGGATAAAACTCAAATAAATGAAATTAGACACTCATGCTTCATCCTGGAACAGACTCTACTAGTTTCTGGTGAGACGTGACAATCCTTTCCTCATGCCTGAGTGAGCTAAATGCCCTATATATGGAAGTCAGGTGGTACCATTTTTCTGTTGTTAGGTCATGAAATAAGCAAAAACAAATTAAGTCACTTTTTTTCCAGCAAATTCCCCCACTGTAATTTTATTAGAGACCAGTGTTGTGATTAATCCAGCTCTTTCTTACAAGATAACCCCGTCTCAGACATCAGTGTTTGAAACAGCAGTTGTCCGAAGATGTTTGTGGATGGCTTTTCATATTAGATAGAACTTCAACGAACTGTTTCATAGAAAGGAAAATCCCAGAGGAGACAATGCTGGAATGTGCTGGGATGCTGAAGGTCCCTAACTTCTGTGTCTGTGTCAGGGTACAGAGGTCTATGAGCAAAGGAGCACAGAAGCCTAACAGGTATAACAGTACAAGAGAGATAGCAGTGTGACAGGAAGGAGCCATGTCACAACACCTGGGAAAGGTCTTCTTCTCTAACCTGGGTCGCTGTGTGTTCCAAAGGATGACAGCACATCAGTTGTAGAACATCAGCACAGCCTCCCACAGCCACAGCCCCAAATGCCTCTTCACAGATCATGGCACCTCAGCATGCAGTTGCTCAAGAGAGGATGATCTGTCTGTTGCCCTTCGGACACCTGGGTGGGTGATCACATTGCAAGCAAACCTGGTACTCAGTGCGCAACCTCAACACTTCTGTCATTTAACCACCACCTAATTTCAGATACACTTAGGCCCATATTTAATTTCTTACTATTTCCATCTCAGATATTATTCCATTTCTTTTGGTTCATTCTTAAATCTCGAACACTAGTTAAGTAAATCATAAAACATGATTCTCCATGATTGTGTTTCTCCATTCATTACATGTTACGGGTAAATTCTTAATCCAAATAGTGATAGAAAATTTACAGTGAGATCAGTGAGACTGAGATTTCACTCTCTGGATATTTTGCATGTAAAGAAGGCACATTAAGAGAACAACGATGTTTCATTATCAAGAATCTCAACTACTTCTGCCTTCTCCTTCCCTGTGTTCCCACCTGGTCCATCAGATTCAGACTTTTCTGGACTTGATTGCTCTTTTCTAATCTCAAGAAACTGACTCCCTCCCCTTCATTTTCAGTGACTAAGAAGCTGGAAAGGAAGGGAAGGTGCAGAGCAAAGTCGTCTCTTCTTGCTCCCACACATTGTCTGTCATTACTGACAGGACATGGCAGGAACTCAATGTTACATCTCAGAGTCTATCCGGAATGGTTGCCTGTTCCGGAAGCATAGCAAAGGATGACCAGGTTCTGGGGATGCTTGTGCCTTGAGGATGCTTGTTGTCCTTGTAATAATCTCCAGACAGGTTTGAGAAGAGAGACAAGAGGACCAAGCAACTCCACAGCCCCCATTAGAGTAAGGCTCGATGATGCTCAGTCTGTGCTTTAGCCTTAGGCAGGAGGTGGATCCCAGTTCTCTCAGACTGAAAATATGTGGTAGCAGGAACTCAGGAACCCTATAGGTAAGTGTAGGTGCTTATGGGCTCTGATCAGACAGGCTTTGTTGTTTTGGTATGTTTTGGCTCTGACTCCCAGTTTCTGCTGACATGTACAGACTGGAGCAGCATTGCACTGCATGAGTTGTTCTGGCCACAAATACTGCTTGCTGGCAAATTTCAAGCACTACTCTAAACTTCAGGATGCAAGATCTGATCAGAAGAAAAGGCTGATGGAATTCTTTTTAACTTATCAGAACATCTTTTCCTTTTTTCTCATTCTCAGAAACAGATGAAACTTGAAAGAGAAGAGGGGAAAGGGAAAATCCGCTGTGAATCAGGCACTCGCCAGGAATTTGAAGCTTGGCAAAACTATGTTAAAGTTTGGATATCAACCCCAGACGTACAATACAGTTGAATTCACTGGCACTGCTACCTACCCCGCTTAATTTAGTACATCTTTCTCTCAGTGTGAATTATAGTATTCCAAAATCATGATTTGTTCAAAGAGATGCCACTTAACAAAACAAAAAGTCACATAACAGTTTTTTTCTTTCTCCCATGTAATCTATCTCCCCCAGTATTACAGCAATATGTGATATGAGATGGATAACACTTGGGCCAAGCTAAGATCTAAGCTAAGCAATTTTACACCCCCTTAGCCACTGTTGGAATAGTCAATGTCATTTTGAGAAATATTTTCTATGAGAAAAATGCACTTTATCTTTGCAGTGGGCCCACAATTTCTGCTGCATTTCACTAATCAGTATCACTAGTGTTTTCAGCAGTGGGGCTACGTTCATAGATCTGCTTTCACCGAATCATATTATTCTCATAAATCATTTAATCTCTCGCCAGGCTGCAACGTCATACTTGTGTTGCACAACATAAAAGCAGATGGATGTTTTGCAGCCAGCAAGCAAGACTTCTAGAGCTCTATATGCTCTTTCACGAGCAGTTTACAATAAAATCCTTTCATCATTTTAAAATGTTGCTTTTCTCTTTTTTGTCTCTCTGTTTTAAAATACACAAAGCTTAATGCATTAAGTCCCCCAAAATTAATTAAAATAATCAGATTCACAGGTAACATTGTGTGTAAAGAAAAGTAAACCAGAAAATCATTCTAAGGAACAGACAAGAATAGCACCTTTTGAAATATATGTATTTATGCAACCCAGTAAGAAACATATTGGGAAAACTACAGGTTCCCTTACAGATTTCCCATGCACGTATTTCTGAAGGGCACCCGGGCAGGACTCAGAGCTAGCTCTCACTGAACAAGTTTAATTATCCCAGAACAGAAAGCATTAACATTTCTATGAGTTGTGTGGTGTAAAGACACCATACAAAGACACAGCACTAAAGACTAATTAGAAATTGTGCTCTCACACCAGGGTAGCTTTGCCAAAACCCATGGCCTTTTACAGAACAAGGAAAAACATTAAGATAACAAGAATTTCAGAACAAATGCAATTAGGAAGGTTAGATGTACTGAACAAGGCTCAAAGCACGCTGGGTTGTAAAAATGGTTGTTTTATTCTTTGCATTATTTTTGTCATTATGCACAAGATAATGATAAAAACTTTAAAATATGGCACTGCTGCCCTTACTGGAAGACTGATACATCATATAGAAAACACCTTCATCAACACAAGCACATTTAGTGGCAATATTACCAGCATTAGAAGGCCTTTACTAAAACAAGAATAACAATACTTAGCTTTAAATAAAATGAAATCCCATTAAGTATCTTAAAATGACCATATGCAGTGGAAGCTATTTCAACAATTTTTATCATTCAGATAATGTAAAGTTTCTGTAGCTGAAATGCAAATTCTACTAATGTAAGGCTATAGTCTTCAGAATCTAATATTTTTTTTAACAGACTGTAATTACTTTGACTTAGCATAAAATATAAAAAGCAATAATTTTAAATCCTGTTTACTAAACACATTTCAGTGTGCAGCCAGAACAGCAGCGAGGGCAGCACTAAGCTCAGGTTCGGAGTGGATTCAGAATGCAGTTTCCACAGTGCAGTCTAAGTAGTTAGAAAGGAAACAAAGGAAATTTCTCTCTTGTAGTTATGCAGCATGGACAGTAAGGAGAAAAATGTATCATAGTTAAAAAGTAAACAGAGCCCATAGCAGCATATTTTAGTGTTTTCTAGGATCTCCCTAGAGAGTCCACAGCATTATTCATGAAAACAGAATCATAGAATCATAGAATCATAGAATGGCCTGGGTTGAAAAAGACCACAATGATCACCTAGTTTCAACCCCCCTGCTATGTGCAGGGTGGCCAGCCACCAGACCAGGCTGCCCAGAGCCACATCCAGCCTGGACTTGAATGCCTTCAGGGATGGGGCATCCACAACCTCCTTGGGCAACCTGTTCCAGTGCGTCACCATCTCCGTGTGAAAAACTTCCTCCTAATATCTAACCTAAACCTCCCCTGTCTCAGTTTAAAACCATTCCCCTTTGTCCTATCACTATCCACCCTCGTAAATAGCTGTTCCCCCTCCTGTTTATATGCTCCCTTCAAGTACTGGAAGGCCACAATGAGGTCTCCCCAGAGCCTTCTCTTCTCCAAGCTAAACAAGCCCAGTTCCCCCAACCTTTCCTCATAGGAGAGGTGCTCCAGCCCTCTGACCATCATAGGACATGGATTATTTTGCCTTTGACCTGATGCTTGAGTCATTATCCTGTACTTCCTGTAGCCATCTGTCCACGATGAACTCCCTTTGTACAGTTTTAGTTGTTAAACTGTATGTTTTAGCCTTTCTGCATTCACCAGTTAAACTTGTAGCAATAGTGTTTGTGCTATAGATGTAGTGATCACTATACTCAATCAGCTTATTTTTCATAAGATAGGAATTCAGTTATTTTCTAGTTAAAAGAATATTAAGACACCACACTGACTCACCAAATGTACAGCCCTTATTTTCTGCCACCTTTTCTGTGCTTTGAGCATTTAGGAATGAATTCATTTGCTTTCTGACTAAAAAAATAATTAAATCTGGCTCTAGTAAGACTGCTTTTGTCCTGCATTAAGAACAGTATAACAATGACCCTGAGATAAAACATTTAGAATTCACAAATCTTGCAAATAGACTTTATTTGAAAAAACAGATCAAAATAAGTTATTAAATGTTTTCGCAAGTATTTGTGTATTCCAAAAGAAATATAAATTGTTTGATTCTATCAGTACTTGTCACAAAACTGAGTTAACTACATACGTGTGTTTGTTTTTCCTTTTAAGAGTAGGATTAGAAGTGTATATATGTGCATTGCTATGCGCAAATAAAAGTGAAAACATAATATATTTAAAAGTCTAGGGCAAGTAAACACACAAGATACTCTCAATGACCAAATAAATGATATCCCAGGAACCCAGGAATGCTTTTCTTCCATTCAGACACAAGCAACTGTGTTAACATACTTTTAAAATAGCAAAGAAAGCAACGTGGTGCCTCATTACTGACTCTGATACAGAGTCAGGACCCTGATTCTGTTCTCATTTGGAGATAAAAGCCATTCTTGGGGAAATCATGCATAACTTTCCTGAAGTCAGTAGATTTAAAACAGTGTAAAACTGGGGTGAGGGAGAAGTCTTACATCTCCCAGCCACATAGGAAAATCATTTCCATGATATATTCTATAAATCTGTAGGAAGCCTATATAAAATTTTCCATTTAGGCAATTTCCTGTAGCATAGCTAATTACTGCCATCTAACTAAGGGGAAAAATGTAATTGCAATATGACTCACTAAATCATTAAAGTACTCAACAGAAGATATAGTTTGCATAAACAATCTCAGTGGCAAATTGATCTTTGAACAATACTATTTGCTATTTATTTCAATATTTTGCAAAGAGATATTTAAAAAAAGAAATACTGCTTAATGGTTGTGGTTCAAGAGTATTTCTTAATGTTGCTGCAAAGTGGCTATATTAGGCACAAGATTACAAGCACCAGTTTTTTTACAGTGATATCTCCTGGTTGCTTTAGTACTTGTTTCTGGGCAGGCAGGAGATGCGCCTGAATTCTGGTAGGGCTGAGAAGCTCTCACCTTTTGGGTACTCACAAACCAAGCATTTCTTTGAGGGTCTCCACAGAGCAAGTTAGTGAACATTCCTGACCACATCTGCCAAGTCAATACTTGGTTGAAGATACAACACCTCAGGAGGCTGAGCACACTCTTGGGATGTAGAACACTGACATCTACTCAGACTTTTTCTTCATATAAAGAATTTAAGTGCATTTCTCCAGAATAAAGTTATTCTCTGTGTAGGTGCAAAGTATAGGAGGGCAGGACTTTAAAACCTACTGACAGATGTTCAGTTTTCCTTAAAGGCTGATTAAGCAGAGGAGGCAGGAAACCGGCATGGCTGAGCAAGGACCTGCTGGTCAAACTGAGGGATAAGAAGGAAATGCACAGGCAGTGGAAGAAAGGATGTGCAGAGATGGGATCAGGAAAGCCAAGGCATAGATGGAACTAAACTTGACAAGAGCTGTGAAAAATAACAAACAGAAAGTGAATAGGTACATCTGTCAGAAGAGAAAGGCCAAGGAGAGTGTAACCCTTCTGATAAATGAGAGAGGAGAACTGGCTACAACAGACATGGAGAAGGCTGAGGTACTCAACGAGTTCTTTGCCTCAGTCTTCACTGGCAGTCAGGCTTTCCACACGTCTCACATCTCTGAACCTCTAGGTGAGGGTCAGAAGAGCAAAATCCCTCCTCCCTCTGCAAGAGCAGTCCAAGACTGCCACATGAGGCTGAATGTGTACAAGCCTATGGAGCCTGATGACATCGCAGGTTTCTGAAGGAACTGGTTAACGTGGTTGCTAAGCCACTCTCCATCATATTTGAAAAGTTATGGCTGTCAGGCGAAGTCCCTGGTGACTGGAAAAAGGGAACTGTCACTCCCACTTTCAAGAAAGGGAGAAAGGAAGATCTGGGGAACTACAGGCCAGTGAGCTTCATGTCTGTGCCTGAGAAGATCATGGAGCAGATCATTCTGGAAGATATGGTAAAGCATATGGAAGACAAGGAGGTGATCTAAGACAGCCAGCATGGCTTCATGAAAGGCAGATTGTGCCTGACCAATCCGGTGGCCTTCTATGATGGAGTGACAGCTTTGGGGGACATAGGAAGGGCAACTGATGTCATCTACCTGGATTTGTGTAAGGCCTTTCACATCGTGATGCACAACATCCTTATCTCTAAATTGGAACGATATAGATTTGAAGGGTGAGACTATTCAGTGGATAAAGAATTGGTTGGATGGTCACAGCCAGAGGGTTATGGCAACTGTTCTCTGTCCAGGTGGAGACCGGTGCTCTTCAACATCTTTATCAATGACATAGTGAGATTGAATGTACCCTCAGCAAGCTTGCTAATGACATCAAGATGAGTGGTGCAGTTCATACGGCAAAAGCAGGGGACCAGAGAGACCTGGACAGGCTTGAAAAGTGAGCCCATGTGAACCAAATGAGATTCTTCAAGGCCAAGTGCAAGGCGTTGCACTTGGGTTGGAGTAATCCCAGATATGTGTACAGACTGGGAGAAGAACTCACTGAGAGGAGTCTGGTGGTCCTGATGGTCGAAAAGCTGGACATGAGCCAGCAATGTGCTCTTGTAGCCTGGAAGGCCAACTGTATCCTGGGCTTCATCAAAAGAGGGGTGCCCAGCAGGAAGTGGGATGTGTCCCCCTCTACCCCTGTGAGGTCCTATCTGGAGTACTGCATCCAGACCTGAGGCTCCCAGTATAAGAGGCACAGCTGTTGGAGTGAGTTCAGAGGAGGGCCACTAAGATGATCAGATGGCTGGAGCACCTCTCCTACGAAGACAGGCTGAGGGGAGCTGGGCTTGTTCAGCTTAGAGAACGGAAGGCTTCAGGGTGACCTCACTGAAGCCTTCCACTACTTGAAGGGAGCTTACAAGTAGGAGGGGGACTGACATTTTACATGGTCTCACAGTGATAGAACAAGTGGGAAGGGCTTTAAAATAAAACAGAAGAGATTTAGGTTAAATATTAGGAAGAAATTCTTTACTCAGAGGGTAGTGAGGCACTGGAACAGGCTACCCAGAGATGTTGTGGATACCCCATCTCCGGAGATGTTCAAGGCCAAATTGGATGGGGCCCTGGGCAGGCTGATCGCAGTTCCAACCCAATCCCACAGCAGGGGTTTGAAACTGGATAATCTTTAAGGTTCCTTTCAACCTAAGGCATTCTATGATTCTATGACAAGGCACTCCTCTCAATTTAAGTGACCTCAGATCAGCACACTGAGTTTTCTAACTTCAATTGTGGCGCTCTCAGTTATTCCAGCTATAGCAGATGTTATGCCTACAAATCCTGCCCATCTTACATGCCTAGGCTCCACAGCTTTAGTGGTGCTATTGCAGTGGTGGTATGTGTGGAAAGCACCGGAGTACAAGTCAAATTTATGGAGTCTATCAGGTGGCAAAGCATTTAAAAATCAAATTAGGTGATAGTCAGCTAGGTGTGGTCAGAATATTGCTGAAATCTGCAGACCAAAATCCCCTTCCATGTTGGATATGCTTGTATGTTAGAGCTGTTGGATTCATTTCAATGCAGTACACAAACATGGAGAACTAAAAGTGTGAACACTGCTCGGTGACAACATGAAATTCAACAGTTGTATATAACCTGTCATTTTGGATACAGAAGCCTGCTTATTGTCGATTACCATTTAAAATTTCTTGGTCTCTTTATCAGAGACACAGACAGCGGAAGGGGAAAATGAAAGCACTAGAAACTGAAAGTATTAAGCATTAATTATATGCTTTCTTTTTAGTTACATTTTAAAGGGCAGTGGTTGTCCTATTTGATGGGCAAAAAGGAAAAGCTACAGGGACTCCAACTGCAGCTGCTGCTGTTGCTCTTCCTATTGAAATCTGATTTTGTTTTGTGAAGGTAAACAAAAACAAGCATGTGCAAAACAGGACAGAAATGCTAAAATAGCACACGTCCTTTTGTTGTGGTATTGATTGGTTCTCAGTGCCTTATTAATTTTCCTACAATATTAGGTGGCTCCTTTATTAGTAGTTCCTATCTTCAGCCTCTTCCTGATGTTTGAAGATAAATCCTGTTTTCTCACTCTGGTTTTTGAACTGCCAATGTGGATATGGATCCTTATCTTCTGGATAAGGACCAGAAGCACCCAGCTTTGTCTCAAGCTTTGTACTAATGCTCATATTCACAGTCACAGTGGTCCTCCCCCGCTTTTATTGCATAACTGGCAGAGTGAGAAAGGAAACATTCTTGAGGTGCTGCTTAAACATATGTTGTATGAGTCTTCCTGTGTTTATGACATGACAGAGACATATCGCTGGACAATTAAACTTACTTCTACAGCTCAGAAGAGCACAAGGGCTCTGCTGTCCAACTTTGCTCTGCATCCACACAAGCACAGATCAGGCTGAGCCTGGGCTGCTCCAGCACTGCACCCACAAGCCATAGAGATGAGAGGTCTGATATACTGCTGTTCTTGGGACGTGCCCTGGACATCACCTGCAGCTGATTCCCATAGCTAGGGCTTGCTTACGCAGAGGATCCTTGTTTTGTTGCCTAAGTAACGTTCAGATCTGTAGCTTCCAAAGTGTCACTTGGCTTCTGTTGGCTGACACTCAGAGGAAAAAGTTATTTGAATATTAATTTAAAATTATAGTTGGATTTCAAAATATCTGTAACACATAATTCCAGTAGCCCCACATACTGAGACACCTCTGTTTTTTCTTTTCTTTTTCTCCCAGTTAAAAAGATTTTTTTTTTTAACTCATAACTGCTTCCCCTCCTACCCCATGCAGATTTGTTCATTATGTACAAATTAGTGATTATGCTTTGTTCTCTAGGAGTCCATAAACATAGGAATCTTTAACAGGTTCCATAGATACACTTTGAAGCCACAACTACTTTTCATGAATGAAAAGAAGTAACAGAAAAAAAAAAAAAAAAAAAAAAAAAAAAAAAAAAAGCAGCAGTTTCTCAAGCATTCCTACAATTTTATGGTGAAAATTAACGTATCATATGATATATAAGCATAGAAAATGAATGTTTACCTACAAATGGGAAAAAGAGTTCCTAATTCTACAGCAAGGGGAAGATATTTGTGAAAAACATGTAACTCTAAACAGAAAAAAATGTCAGTGTAATAACCATTACTCGCTACTAAGTAGATTTATCCTTTTCTCACATAGATCTGAGAAGAGTGGGGGATAGCAGCTGACTGTTACCTATGCATCTGTTAAGATGGCCATGAATTTTAATGGATTTCCTAATGTGATTAAACACTGTAGATTTCTGGCAGAAAATACCAGATTTCTATTTTCTGGTTCTAAATATTCTTGTCCTTTGAATAGAGGAATATAAAGGGCCCTGGGAAATGAGCAAAGATCAGCTCCTAAGATTACTGTCTGTGCCCAGTGAAATTCAGACAGCAATGTGAAAGGTTCTGTTCCGTTCTCCTTTTTTCCAAAAATGGGATTGAGTTGGACATTTTCCTGGGAAAGAATAGCAAAACTGAACCTCAACTGCATATGTATATATATTCTAATATCAATATCTTTATTATAGGACCTTTCCTTCTCTTTACCTGATATGTATTTTACTTTACTTCTGGATTTCCCTTCTCTGCTTTGGAACTTCCTAAGATGATCTGCATGCTGTGTAAAATAAAGTGAGCTCTGAATGGTGGCAGTCAACATCCCTTTTGTACTGGCAGGATTACTATATATGCAAGGGAGACAGTGAAGAATATGCCTCATTTTATATTATATACAATTAAGCCTTTCCCAAATTTTCTAAAATGAAAACAAACCCAACAAACCCAAAAGACAGTGATATCTTTTGGCTCTATTCAATTCTAGTCATTCCATAGACACAGCGCCCAATTTGCTCCTATTACTTTTGCTTTGTTTCAGCACAACTCCAATAATTCAGCATATAAAAGTGGAACTGTACTGGATATGGTGGTATACAGTGAATAGAGCCCATTGTTTTATGTTTAGTAAGGTAGGTCATGTCCTTTCGGTTGCTTTGTGTCACTGTGATGACATATATCATCAGGGAATCCTACTTAATTGGGATTTGTGCTGGATTTATCCACAGATTTCTATGAAAGTGGAAGACATGCATTTCCACGGATGCAGCATCTCTCATCTAGTAATACCCTCAGGAGCACACAGAATTCTCCATGGCTGTTATGTGCAAACTGCACTCAAGGGAAGTGTTTCAGGAAGAACAGCTTTGGCCTGGGCCGTTACTATCTAATTGCCACTGGAGTCAGAGAATACATCAGAAAGAAAGTAAATCTGGTACTAAAGGACAGATTTTTTCTTAGAACATTTGTTAGGAAATAGGAAGCGATAGGAAAAAATGTAATTTCCATTAAACTGGGCCCTTGCATCCCAGCTGAGGTTGCTCAGGATGTTGGATATGCATGACATTCACAGACCCTTCAAACTGTCAGTTTCGAAGTACCTCGTGTGGAAAAATAATAAAAATAGAAAACTGAATCAGCTGTTTTCATTTGTTTGTTGTTTAAAATTCGAAAGGCATTCCTAGGCTTACAGAGATTGAGCTCCTCGGTTATTTCTACATAAAAATGCATAGATGGAAAAACACTGTAAAGCAATAACCTGCAGCTAAGTTGTCCTTAATGTACTCATTTTCTCTCTTTTGTAACAGTTCACATACTGTGACTGACTGAGTGTCCTATTCTCATACAGTTACACTTTATCATTTATAGCCAGTAAAGTTTAATGCAGTTTTGGATAAAAATCTCATAATACCAAAATACCAATTTTTAAAACATAGATTCAGAAAAGTAGAATCAGCCTCAGCCTGCCTTAATTTTTTTTTTTTAAATTTGATAACAGCACTTCATATCATTTCCAGGACTTTCAATATACATCTCATTCACACTGATGTATAAAGCTTGATATTCCAAATCTTTAAAAATCTTTATGAAATAATTTCTGGAAAAATATCAATAAAATGAAAGCCTGAAACTGCACTCCCAAGTGAGATTTTAGGATGCTAAAATATTCACCACAGCACTGAATATATTTTTAACAGTCTCTAGATTTCAAAACAGAAGAAAAAGGGCAAAGATTCAAACTTCAGATGTGGAGAGAGATTTTATTTATATGATCAAAATATTTTTATTATTAAAACTTCCCCAAAAAATCACATCAAAAGTGACTTGGAGTTCTTCCAAGACTTGAAGCCTTCACAAAATATCTTTTGAAAGATGAGTGGCTGCACTGAGAAAGAGCTGCAAAGTTTGTTTTAAGTCAGCTCACACGGTGAAATCTCTGCTTACCGCAGTTTTCTTCTGAAGAGCGAACGATGTTGATATCCCAGATGAGAGCTGACATAAACCTGACAGTGCATAAAACAATGTGAACTGCATCCAATTGCTCTTTCCCCCTGCTTTCACATGTCCACCCCAGTAATGCAGCCATATTCTTCTTTTCACATTTCTGTTGTGCCCACTGCCCTCTAAATCTGTTCTTCTCTTCACTTTCACAGCCCTCATCCCACAAGGCATCTTAACAGAATGTGTCTGCTGAGGGCAGTGATTCGGGAGATTATTTGTACCTTCTCTTAGCAACCACAAGGCTGGAGGTTTATGGGGTAATCCCAGAAACTTTCCTCCTTGCTGCTGCTGCAGGGAGCACTGGGCACTCAGTCCCCATTGCCCCTCGTGTACTCATCCATAGAACAAGGAGTGGAGTAGCCATGTCACAGAGTCATCATAGAATAATAGAATGGCCTGGGTTGAAAAGGACCAACCACTAGACCAGGCTGCCCAGAGCCACATCCAGCCTGGCCTTGAATGCCTCCAGGGATGGGGCATCCACAACCTCCTTGGGCAATCTGTTCCAGTGTGTCACCACCCTCTGTGTGAAAATCTTCCTCCTAACTTCTAACCTAAACCTCCTCTGTCTCAGTTTAAGACCTCCTTGGTTTCATGGGGTCTGAAGCACTCACACAACCAAGTGCTGCTTTCACAGGGCTGCATGAGATCTATTTTGTTGAATCCTGCAAACTAGGAGTGAACCAAATGGCCAAATACAAATTCAAGATATAAGACTGAGAAGAATCTATAAAATAAAAAACCTAGAGCATGGCTAGCCAGTTATATAAGATCCAGGTGGAAGCCAAGCTCCTATTCAAGGCTTTGTAAGTATGCTGCATCACCTGTTATTTTTTATCTGCAAGCAATTCCAGTTAGGGAATAAGATATTTCAGGCAGCCCGAAAAATCCCATAAACCAAAGGGAGAACAGATCCAGATTCAGTCACTGGGTGAACTGCCTGGGTAGATCTGCAGTTAGTTTTAGACATAAACGGATGAAATTTCTGAAGTCATTGTCAAACCTCCCATTATACCCACTAGGGCCAAATGTTAATTGAAGGAAGCAATGTCCTCAGGTGAATATAATTTTTTACTACCTCAGATGTAATGAAGCAAAAAATATATATATATCTCAACACTTGTATCTACAGAAAATTTGAGGCAATCCTGCACTCGGTATTTAAGCAAATGGTATCTTCAGTACTCATATCTGTTTCAGCCTTGCACGATGGTTGGTGGCCACCATCTCACTCATCAAGGCAATCAGTATAGGAAAGTTTGTATTATCACTGGTATTGGTTTAGGCTTGAGAAAACAAGTCAGCAAATCCAATGACTTTGATAGGTTAATTTCATCCTCACTGTCTGAGGGTACAGGTGGTTTTCTTTGTTTTCACGGTGAGATTAAGACCAGGAGGTGCATTAAATTGAAAAGAAATTTAAAAAAAAAAAAAAAAAAAAAAAAGATAGAAACTGTTAGGGAGCTATTTTCAATAAAAGAGCAGGTGAATCCATCTCATGTAATCATTAATTTAGGAAGCAGTAAGAAGCTGGTAAGGATTTATAGAATTTTGAACCTTGAAATATAAGAAAATTGTTCCTATAACATGTCCACCCTGCACTTTCCCATCATGTATTAAATTCGGTCAGACTTCATTGTTAACACTTCGAATTTGACTCGTGCTTACCAAGTAATCTTTCTGGCTAGTGTAAAACTGCCCCTCTTGGACAGAAGGATTCTTTAATACAAATGAAATATGATCATTTTTCATTAAAAACTACTTGTTAAGATTAAATGTTATATCTGCACTGAACTCCATTTCTGGATTTTTTGCTGCTGATCTGTAAGATTACAGGTA
This sequence comes from Pavo muticus, assembly GCA_016647715.1. Taxonomy (NCBI): domain Eukaryota; kingdom Metazoa; phylum Chordata; class Aves; order Galliformes; family Phasianidae; genus Pavo; species Pavo muticus. Next base: position 786,950 of record JACDJE010000030.1, on the reverse strand, counting down.
TCTTGGAGGAGCAATGAATCACTGGGTTTTATTTATCATTTTGCATTTTTAGATGTGGGTGAATTTAATACTGTTTGCATGTGGACATTTACATATTCACATATGGATGCATATGTCTAGGTGTAATGTAAAAAAGCCACTAGCAAAATAATATTGAGGTTGCAAATTCAGGCATTCAGAAATTAGAAAATGCCAGAATGAAAGCTGACACCATTATTGGCTCCCCTTCCCAGAAGGAAGAGTGTGGTAGATACTTTTGAACTAGCGTTTCTGCAGCATCTAAATCATCAAGAAGCACAACAGACGTATGCACACATATAGATATTAATCCCACTCATGCATACAGTAAATCTTAACTGTCAAGCTCTCAAAAAACACATGCACACACAAACACAGATTATATAGCTGTATCATAATTGTTACTGACCTACCTCTTAACTTTATCTTCCATTCCATGTTCTTACTCCGAAGAATAGGGATTGCCATTTTCTGCTTCAAAGATAGTCATTTAGAATAAAGGAATTAAAATTGTTCCTCCATCATGTTTCTTTCTCATTTTCTACCTATCCTTTGATGCTTTCCCCATTTCATAGGTCATAGGCAAAATTCTTCTCTTGCAATAACAGTAGGGGTTACAAAACATCACAGGTCTGAAACAACCAGTCTTGGTGGTTGGTTTTATAGAATTCTAACATAAGAAGTGCTCTGTCCTCAAACTATCTTGATTACTTTGATCTCTTTTTCCTTCTTCAACTTAGAGAACTGCAACAGGATCCAGTTAGTAATAATACACCCACGTGTTGTAGGCTCTCATGCTTTCAATATTATTTGTTGTGTTTATGATACTTAAGATCAACTGAATTTGAATTTTCTTTATTCTAGAAAAAAATACAAACACAAAATAGCAAATAGCCCCTACTGCAAAGACTTGATGCTAACTGAATTTGAATTTGATTTGTTCTAAACAAAATATAAATACAAGATAGCAAATATCACCTAATGCAAAAAGTTGACACTAAAAATAGACACAGGAAAAGTAAGGACTTGAGTAATTACTTTACACAGGGAGGTACGTTATCATACCAGATAAGTCAGATTGGAGAAAGCATAATTTATTCAGATTGCTGTTGCTATGCTTCTTTCTACAGAAAAGCACAGTGTTTCAGTACAGTGTGTGTGCTGAAGGAGTCCCTAAGAAGACATCCCAACAAACCATCTAATGCCAGGATGCATTCAGCAAGACTGTGACCTACCTATCAGTTGTCTCTGAAGCTATTAAACCTGAGAGTCTTCCAATCCTGGCAAAACACCTTTGGGCCACAGGATTTTGGGGTAGAGGCAGTACTTCCGAGTGTTGGATCAAACTCAAACCTGTCTGGTGATGCATGTGGGAATGAATAATTTCAACAAATATGAACAGTTAAGATCATAAAATAACTTGGATTGGAAGAGACCTCGGGAAGTCTCTAGTCCACACTTCTGCTCAAAGCAAAGTCATCTGTAAAATCAGACCAGGTTGCCCAGCTATATGTCCAATTGTTTCTTGATAACCTCAATGGACAAGATGGAGGCCAAGCCATTCTAAGCAGCATGTTCCCATACAGGACTGTCCTCAAGGAATGAAAATTTTCCTTATAACCAGTCAGAACCTTTCTAGTTTCAATTTGTGTCCTTCGGTATTTTTTGCCCTCCTGCCATGGACTTCTCTAAAGAGTCTGGCTCCATCTTCTTGAAAACATCCCTGATTCCCAAAGGTACTTGCAGGCTGCTGTTAGTTGTTCCCAAAGCCATCTGTCCATCAGACTGAAGGCAGACCCTTCCTTCAGCTTCTCATCACAGGGAAAGTGCTCCCTGGTGGCCTCCTGCTGAGCTTGCTTTCACTTTATCAGAGTCCTTGTCCTGGAAGTCCCTGGATGCAGTACCAAGATGTGGACTAATAAGTGCTGATTATGTCTTCATTAGACTTTACAGAGAAATTATAAAATCAATGTTGCAATAGATGGGTTCTCAATCAAATCACGTATGCTCATTAAATTACAAAATAAACTATAAACTGTGTAGGTATAATGCCAAGACTTGGAACTGAGTTTGCCCAGAACCGCTGGATTTACAGTCGCACTGTGGCAAGTAGTATCATAGACTGTGAAGTTTCTCTCTTCTACAACCAAATGCCTGATTCTAAACTAAGATTAGCTAGCATGGATCCTGATAGAAACGTAGCCATTGCAATACAGCATTCAGCACAGGCTTGCCCTGTACCGTACTGCCTTGGGTGAGCAGTACTACCTGAGATGGATGCTGCTACAATTGTCCTCAAGCCAGATCAGTTAAGACAATTCAGTGTTTATATATTCCATTTCCGTGACAGGAAGCATTTGCAAATGAAATTGTTTTTTACCAGGACCACTGAAAGGCAAATAAAGTTGAAAAGAAGTCCTGTAACTTCTGTATTTTAATAATATTGTCCTAGCTGGAAATCTGTGCAGTGAAGAAATGGTTTGGATTGCTAATGTGGGCCTTTGTAATAGAAGCCTCTAAAATAATCTCCGTGTGATACTCAGTTTCTGAAGGTGAATACTGCAGAATGAAAGACCTAAAATTAGGTGTAATATTTAATGAATAATGGATTTTTGGAAAGTATTAAGAGCATCTGCAGACTGCAGAACTTCTATTCCTTCTACTTAGGCAGGACAAAAAAAAAGAGGCTGACTTCAGTTCTTTGGACAACTTTTCAAACGACACTATAGAAATCAAATAAAAAGAGAACAACCAGCTTCTTTTTGTAGCATTTCCATTGCAATACTATTTGTTCTGGTAAACAGATGAGCATAAAAAAGAAAAAAAAACACCAAAGAAAAATAGAAAGACTGTTTATGAGAAGGAGAAAAGTAAACTAAATATGGCTACATCTGTCTTGATGTAACTTGAGATTTTATGTTGCCCTTTGCTATTAGCACTGCATGTAGATTCTGATCTGGGCTTCCCATTGTAATGTATACGTAACAAGCATACTTGCCTGGTCAGATTTCTGCTCAGCAATAACCAACTGTTCATTGCAAAAAAAAAAATTAAATAAAATCAGAGAAAGTATATCTACATTTGCGATCACCCACGTGAATGGCTTATTCGTGGAAGACTATTGTACACTAGTTTCAGAACAACTACTGTATGCTAATAGTTTTGGTAATTGGATTGGTGACAACAGCAACCAGGTCTTCTGGCAGAATCACTTTATCTAGGGAAAGAAAAGATGAACAGATGAGCTCGTAAACTAAACAGAACTGAACAAGCTCTCCTGTGGTTAGCACTACCGCTATTTCAGTTCATGGTGATTCCCTACAAAGGTGCTAACTATTTTCTGGTTTGATTCACCTGGTGGTGAATTTCAGTTTCAAAATTGTCCTGGTAGTATCAGGTCACATTAACTACACAGTATAGCTTAATCCACTAAGCATCAAAAGGGAAAAAAAAAATGGTCTTTATATACAAATATATATATATATATAAAATTATATATATGATTTACATATATATGAAATAAAGAAACCCTGTTGTTTCTAGCATTTATTTATGTAATTTTTTAATTATTTAGCCAGCTGGGAACTTCACACATCTCAGTCTGCTGCAGATAATGAGCGTGATTTTTGCGGAGAAAACAAGGATACAACTTGCTTGTGATTGTTTCCTATGCAGACAACTCTGGTGGCAGAAATACAGCACAGGCAATGTGACCCATTAGCACAGTAGGACACATCATTAGAGAATTTCCATTCCATCCTACTGATGACAGGGATGTACAAGCAAGTTTCTCATTAGACTATTTTCAGTCACCATTCATCCTACCAACCACAAAGTTGATGGTAAATTTCAATAGAATGTGGTCTACGTATAGAAGACAGAGAGTAGGAAAATAAATACTATGATGCTCTGGAAATGACAAATAAAAAGTGCAGTTCAGACAAAAGATCTAATTACTAGGTACCAGTCAATATATTTATCCAAAGCTGATCCAAAGTCAGTCCCTGAGTGGACAAAAGAGGATTAGGCAAGCAGTAGAAAGGAGATTGATACTGCCACAACTGAGCCCAAGAACTCAGGCAATAAAAGTTCTCATGTAAAAATACCAGACTGAACAACAAGGTTGATCACAAGATTTTTGGATGCAAAGCTAGCCACATTCTCCACAACTTCCCTGCTTTCAACACTGCTGTATAACCACAGTGTCTAACTCAGGGAGGAAGAGAGGCAGATAAGAAGAGAAATAGTGCAGAGGCATCTGAAGAAATCTTGCAGAATCCAGGAATCCAAGATCACCTTGGCAGAAAGAGCAAGTATCACAACTACGTTTGTATTTGTGGGTACCCGTGCATTACACAGGCTTCTCAGAGACCAGGCAGATAGATCAAGCAGGGAGATCAGACAACAAGATCATATTCCCCAAGGTCTAATGACTAAGGTCTGCCCAAGCACAGGTGAAGACAGGTTTTGGTGTGATTATTAGAATTCAAGATTCCTAACAACAGCTCTGGGCAAAAATGGATTAAGGTTGTGTTCAGCTCTGGTACTTCAAGGAAACAAGATGTAAACCACTGGTTATAATTTGTAAGTTTCGATGTCTGCAGTATAGCATTTGAATAAAAATGGATCAGGAAATGAACCCAGCATGTTCAGAATGACACTAACAAGAACATGATTTATTGTATACCAATAATAAATAAACGAGGGACAAGCTTACTATCTAATAGAAGTTTCTTTAAACCAGGTACCTTGCAATCTCATTTCTCTCAAGATGATGGTCTGTTGACAACTCAATTCTATGAGATTGAGAACTGCTAGTGAGGAAACAGTCATGAGTTTCAACAAAAAGAGAGGCCCTGAATATCTTTGAAAACTGTGTACATGACAGTTCATAAAATACGAACCTCATGTCAGATGTGCTGTGCAAGTAGCTTTGAAGGAAGAGGTGTGGAACAAAGTCAGCAGTGATCATCTGATGGTACTGCATTAGAAGGAGCATACAACTTTGCAAATTCTTGTTCCTCCTCTGTTGTTAGCATCAGAGCACGTGCTTTGTCTCTGGCGTTCCATCCATCGATTATGCCAAGAACAACAGAAAGTTCTGTAATTTCTCTAATCTGTTGTTGTTAAATAATTGATAGTTTTGCTGCCACCATGAGGACACCTTTAGAAATAAAGCCTCCATGGCAGTGAGACTTGGGCTATAGGAGATTTGTGACGCATGAAAATTAAAAGTACTAATTTAAAAAATATATTTTGTCACTTAAAGATAAATAAATGCATGATAGATTTGTTTCCTGAGTTCCTATGGTCTGAAATTACAGATGACAGTCCTTCGGTAGAGGGTAAGAGAATTCATTTAGATTAAATTATCCTTTCATTTCCTTTTCTAAAACATCAGAAAACCTCCCTAACTGACATTTTTGCCTTTGTGTCAGGGATAGTATTAAGAATAATTTTCTGTGATTGTCTCTTCGACAGGCAGAGAACTCATTTTAATCGATACATCGTAAGCTGTTATTACAGCTATTTTCTATCTTAATTCAGCCTGCCCTTCATAATTATGTGGTTTTTTCCTGTTTTTTAAAAGCTCTGGACGGTGGCAGATTTCCACCACCTAGTGGAAAATGTTTGTATTGTCTCCTGAAAAGCTTTGTTCAGATCTCTCTCTGGGGCCTGTTTTCAACCTCACTACTCCCTAACAGGAGCACCTGTTACCAAAGAAGTTTTCTTTTTCAAGTGCCCTGGTGAACGTGCCCAGGAGTGCACAGCTCTGCTTGAAGGTATGAGAACGTTACACTTTCCACAAGTGTCCATATGTCTTAACGTACAGGAATTGTATGTTCATGTGTTTTTCTTAATTCAGTGATTCCTAATGTCAAATGGAAATTGGAAGATTAAAAATCGATCAAGGTCTGCCAAGGAACATCACTGCTTCCCTGCAGCCACCTGCTTTTCTGTGAGCCTTGGCCCCACTTAGGTGTGCACTCTTAACACAGACTATGATCAAAAAAAAAAAAAAAAAACCACCATACTTCTTCAGGCAATGTTTGTGTGAGCACCCTCTGCACTTTGGGTGCTGGGATTGAAATGCTAAATGGAGCCAGAGGAAAAATGCCAGAAATATGGTTAAACAAAGGCAAATGCAAGCAGTGTCACTATTACTGCCAGGAAAGCCTCTTGCATAGTGAAGGAGCATCCTCTCCCTTCCCACCTGTTTCAAAGACAACAAGATGCTTTCTTTGGCCTTTCAGAAAAGAAGAAACTGTATTTCAGATCCACCTCTGAATATGAATTGCCAGAGATAAGAGCAATAGGTTCTTAAGCTCTCTTCGCATTGTCTAGGTGGAATAATGATTGTGAGGAAAACCCTGTGGTTGTTGAACCCAGCAGGATTTTTCTTTTTGTTTATCCAAGCCATTATCTGGCTTTGATCACTAGATGTCTCACACTATTTAGTCTATCCCCACAGCGCCTCTCTGAACCAGCAAAATTTGCTACATCCACTTAACACCCAGAAATGTATAGCTTGGGAACAACAAGGCCATCAACATGACAGTCACCTTTGTGGAGAGTTACTGGGATTTGAGTGCCACAGAGATCCTCAGAGATCCCCATCTATTTGGCTGTCTTCCTAACCTACTGGACCAGGTTCCAGCTTTAAGCATGCTGTTTCCAGTGATTTTCCAGCTAACTGCCCCTTTATTCATCTGTGCTCAAAACTGAGAACTTCAGAACTCTATATAATTTGCCATGTAACATTGGAAGCATCCAAACACGTCTTCACAATAGAAAATTTCCCTGAGCATCTAAGTACCCTCTCCTGGCAATGCTGATCCATTATCATCTAGTTCACAGCTAAGATCTGCCAGGACTCAGAGATGAGCTGTTGTAAGTCTCTTTCTCCTACAGTGCCCAATCTGCTCAGCTTTTCAGAGCACATCTGATGAATCATGGCCTACACAAGATAAAAAATAGGCAATAGTAGTACTACTGTCCCCACTCCTGCTTTGTTCAGCTGCTATGATGCAGCAGGCTTGAGAAGATTTCAGCTGCTGCTTCCAGCTTCCCAGATAAGGACTACAGCTCTCAAATTACAGGTTTAAATGAAGCCCTCAGTGACATCTGCTTCAGTTGTATCAATTACACGAAGAAAATACATTAAAGAGAGGAAAGGTTTCAAGTAAATGTATCAGTAGCTCTTTCATATGAGGTTTATATTTTTGCAGGAGGAACAAGAAAATATAGTGCATGAATAGCTAGCAGGAAATTAACAGGGGGTGAGAAGTATAGTCAGTGATAATCATAAAAAAAATCCCCTGAAGAGACAAGTGAATTAGAAATGAGAAGCCCTATTGCTCCTTTAGACACTTAACAAAGAACTAAAACTAAGCTGTACAACACAAATTGCTGGAAACCACCATAAAGACCTTGTACTTAAACATGCTCATCAAGGACACCTGGAGTTGGAAAGGAGAACTTGGATGGAAAGTTTATGGAACGCCAGGCAATGGTATTAGTGGTTGATATCCCTAAGCAAAGGGTACAAGACTAAATCAACTGGAAAAATGTGTTTTAGCCTGTGTAACACTTCTGTGGACTAAAAATATGAAAGCTGCAATTCTGTAAATGGAATTCTGTGCTAAGATGCACAAAGTTATGATGATATTTGTTAGAAACAATATGTTCCTCTTTCTGCCATGACAAATAGTTAAACTAGCTATAAATACCAGACAAAATTCCTTGTATGTCAGAATGACAGCTTTAAAAAAACAGACAAGAGTTTGTCTTGAAATGCCTTAAACTGCAACAGGTTACGATCACACAGAGTAAACAGATGGCAGCTATCCTGAGATTACTGAACCTGAACCACAAAGGAGCTGGAATCTCTGTGATGAGAGGTCCAACCTGTCTGCCATAGACTCAGCTCACTCCAGGGTATTTGCTCCTAACAAGAGTAGAAAGAAGCAGAATTCTTCTTTGAGGTGGCAGGTATTGTATAATAACCTAACACTGGGAAAACTTACGCATATATTTTAGCGAGAAATTCAAACTACAAGTCCCAGATTGTTATAGAAAGGCAAATGTTGGTTTATAAAGCCTAATAGTTTCAACAACACAGTTTCCTGGAGGATCTTCATTGAAAGAAATGGCATAATCTTCACTAGCTCTCCAGGCTACTGGGAAGGGTTAAGTGACATAAGAAATTCTCCATCTCAAAATGAGTGGATAGATCACTGATATAAAATTGTACTTTGCATTATAATCATTTTCAAGAGGATCTACATCTCCCACAAATCAATGGATATGCCTACCCCTTGTCAAAGTAATGACTTAAGTACGTGTGTCCATTTCAATGGCTGTCTAGTTGGTTTAAGAGTGCATTTCCTATTAGTGTGCAAATTGTCATTCTAATCAGTGGCAAAATGTCATTTTATCACACATCCGAAAGAAAAAAAAAAAAAAGATGCTGAATGGACCAGGGGGATCCCAGCTAATTACCTTTCAGCAAGCACCGCTCCTTCAAGGCCCTACCACATAGCCTATACACAGCGGAGCCCTGCTGGAAAGCAGCAACCCAAGGACACAACTTTTTAATTCCTTCTTAGACTTGGCCATGAGCCGCTGGGTGTACTGCTGCTGGATACAGCAGAGTTGTTTCATGGACCAAGGATAATGAAACCAGAAGTGACTGGGTTGAAAACAAAGAAAAAAATATATTTAACATATTAATGTCTCCCTTTTTATTTTTAAGACGCTTTCTATCAGCTGAACTTCTGCCAAATCTCCTTGTTTTTTCTCCAAGCCAGGGAAGTAGATGACTTGACAATTTCAATGGAAATAGCAATAAGCGTCTAAAACCTCATTAAAAAAGCATTACTGCTGCCCTTGAGGGGAAAAAACAGAAGTCACTGAAGAAAGCCAGGCTCAGCC